>QXTE01000065.1:3722239-3839432 GCA_003942145.1 Platysternon megacephalum | reverse complement strand
CCCCCGCCCCCTGACAGGCCTGGGACTCCCACACTTATCCAACCCCCCCCCACCCCCCCATCCCCCGTCCCCTGACCGCCTCCCAGAACCTCCGCCCCATCCAACCGCCCCCTGCTCCCTGTCTGCCCCCCGGGACCCCCCGCCCCTGATCCAACCCCCCGGCCCCTGTACCATGCCGCTCAGAGCAGCATGTCTGGCAGCCGCACCGCCCGGCCGGAGCCAGACACGTTGCCGTGCTGCTCGGCAGGAGCGTGCAACCCCGCCGCCCAGAGCGCTACCCGCGTGGCTGCAGGGGCGGGGGGACAGCAGGGAACTAGCCTCCCTGTCCGGGAGCTCAGGGGCCGGGCAGGACGGTCCTGCGGGCCGGATGTGGCCCGCGGGCTGTAGTTTGCCCACCTCTGATTTAACTCCTTCCTTGCTGGTGCAGGGCTTGTATGCTCCCTCAAATCCAGCCAAACTATAGTCTCCCTCAATGCACTCTTATCTAGTGGCCATGGGGGTGCTGCCCTTCCAGGGAGACTCCCTCAGCAAGGTGGGGCTGAATTTGCCCTGATCGAATGTGTGTGGAGGCAAATGTATGTGCATTGTGAGATGGAAGGTGTGAAAGTTACCATCGCCTAACTGAGAGCAGTGTTTGGCTCAGAGTGATAACTGGGTGTAATTGTCAATTGTTCATAATCAGTTCATTTATTATGCATCTGTGCAGTGCCTGGCACAACGGAGCTCTGATCAGCTTGAGGCCTGCAATATACATAATAGATAATTCATGTGCTGTTAATATTTCAAATCTGCTTTCCTAATATTTTAGGCCATTTGCTCCCTGTGAAAAGAAAATTAAAACACGATTTCCCGCTTGTTGTTTGCAGTGTTGTTGTAGCCGTGTTGGTCCCAGGATATGCGAGAGACAAGGTGGGTGAGGTAACATCTTTCAGTGGACCAACTTCTGTTGGTGGTAGAGACAAGCTTTCGAACTACACAGGTCAGGCCTGAAGAAGAACTCAGTGTAGCTCAAAAGCTTGTCTCATCCACCAACAGAAGATTTCTAATATGAAACTTCTGTTACTCATATTTACTGCTGCCTGGATCAAAGATAGATCAACTAATTTCACTTATTTAAGAACAAGTCACAGGGCTGACAAGCTGGATGCCACTTGCAGTCTCAGATGATTTGAAACAGCAAAGTTATAAACTGCTGAAAAACATGGTTTATAATGGAAATGCTGTCAGGGCCTTGACCATAATAATAAAATCACTTTTTGTAATGAGACTGTGTACCTATAACTAACTACAATATTTCAATAAATTGCCCTCTTCTGTTTGGCCTGAATATAGATTCACACGCACCAAATATATCCATCTAAATCACAGTTTCTAGCTTGAAAAGCTGTAGCACTCTATTCTCTAGGGCTACCCATAGTGCTTTTACAAACTTCTGTGAAGAAACAAAGTTACAGCTCTGGCTGAAAAAGAAAAAAATTAGTTTAGTAGAGTTTAGAAAAGAATAAAGTTCAATCCAATGATCAACTCTTTTGAGCAGCCTCTCAATCATGGAAAGCATAGAATTAAATGGAACTACCAAGGTACTGGTCATAAGACCGCAAAGAAGCAGAATGCTTATGTAGAGATTTCATAGTCCTACCACCACACCCTGGAACTGTGCTCTGCAGTGAATCTTCTAATATTATTGAGAGTCAGTAGATGGTACTATTACTGTTTAGCGCACTGTATAGGCTGCTAGATCCTCCAGTAATGCTTATAGACAGCTGTGGTGCAATTCTTTTTAGAAGGTGAACGCATCACCAGTAATGCGTGATCTCTCTGCCTGAGCCACTTTTCAACTAAAATAATACCTTGGGTGCAGAGTAGCTGCTTACAGATTAGATCTGCAGGAGAGAGAAAAAAAGCCTAGAACATGTTGTGGTTTTCAAAGCACTGTATTTGTAAAAAAATGGCCTAACAAAAAACAACTCTGGGCAGTATTTTAGTGTTCTGAAGTCCAGATGCCCAGGATGAACAGAGAGGGAATGCTTCTGAGAAGTGTAAAGAACTCCAGTAGCATGTAGAGCTCATTTTCAGTGACCCTATGAAATCTAAAAATGAGAGAAATATCATCTGCTAATCTGAGTTATAGAGAAAGGTAGGGAGCTTTCTAATACCGGGATAAATATGTCAGCAAAGAGAAAAAAGGACTGAGGGCATATTAGAGTAGTTTTGATGAACTGTGTAATGTCAATGGGTAACCCATCATTTGCACGTAATAAATTTTATCGCAGAGTACAAGGTCCAAGTGAACCCATGGAAAAGTAGAAGAGTTATTGCTCAAGAACTTTGCATTAACTGACATAGATGAATTGTTTCAGATTTAGTATGCACTTGGGTCACAGTTTCTAAGCTTTCCTAGGCAGCTATGAAGGGTAGAAACTTAACTTTTTTTAAATGAAAGCAGACTTACATTTTCACTTGACTCCAGCAGCTAGGGCTTTAAGAAACACACCACATATAATGAGGCTCACAATAAAATCAAAGAGTGAGCAACACTGCTGAGTTAACACTGGGGGTGGGGGGAGACTGTCAGGTTAAATTTAAATTGGACAGTGGTGTACAAGTTAGTGTAATATCCTTTGAAGTATACAAACTGCTATCGCTCTTAAATCCCTCGCTTCCTTCACCCAGAAGTTGTCTGGTTATGGAGGTGCACCATGGACACACAGGTACTGCAACATGTAAATGTAATAATGATGCACAATGTCTACAATTTTACATCATAAATACATGGTCTCAGAGCATGCCTGGATCTTAAATTGGTATCAACGGCAGTAAACATCTCAGGTACAGTGCCAAGCTATGACAGATGACCTAGTAAGAGAAATATCCAGATGCACTTCATTGATTGGGTGCTGGGAACACAATATAAAAAATGAACGTCAATAGAGATACTCGTAAATAGCCCTCAAAAATTCTCAGCTGCACTGGGAGACTGGTTGACTGAAGAGATTTTGAGATTGGAAAATGCTTGCAGAGGACACTGGCAGTGATACAGGGGTGCTGGAACAATTTGTGTAGTGGGGGTGCTGAGAGCTATTGAACCAAACTGTAAACCCTGCATATGATGGAAACCACTTCAAGCCAGGCAGCTGAGCACCCCCAGTCAGGGCCGGCTCCAGGCACCAGCTGACCAAGCACGTGCTTGGAGCGGCACCTTGTAAAGGGCGGCCAATTGGCGGGGGGCGCTCGGGGTTTTTTTGTTGTTGTTTTTGTTTCAGCCGGGCGGCGGTCGGGGTGGGTGGGTTGTTTTTGTTTCGGTGGCACGGCGCGGCGCTCGGGCGGGGGTGTTTCGGCGGCGCAGCGCTCGGGCGGGGGTGTTATGGCGGCGCAGCGCTCGGGGGGGGTGTTATGGCGGCGCGGCGTGGGGGGGGTGCGCATGTTACAGCGGGGCGGCGCTCTTTTTTTTTTGCTTGGGGCGGCAAAAAAGTTAGAGCCGGCCCTGCCCCCAGTACCCCTAATTCGAGCACCTATGCAGTGATACCTAGGCTCATGAGAGCTGAACAAGGAAATCAGGTGAAAACATTACCAGATGCACCTATCTGATGATGGAGTGAGTGAACTAGCTGATGGCTGGGTTGTTAGGGGTTTTTTCTTTTTGTTTTCTTTTTGTACAAGTCTGGATACTAGCAGATAAATCTAAATAAAAGATCAGTGTTACTGCAAGAAGGGAAGACACTGGTTCATGTGTCCAAGCCTCTCACATCCACAGAAACTGCATGGCTCAGAAAAGATCTGTGACATTTTATTAGGTTTTGGGTGCTTCCGTCCATGCGTGTGCGGGAGAAAAGCTGCTGCAGGTCCTTAGCATCAGCATAACCCCCAAGGCTATAAAACGATTGTGTTTCTTTTTAAAAAATGGAAAACAACAAATGGAACAAGGAGGAAATGGGAACATGGTTGATGGAAAACACTTCAATAAGCAGATAAAGTCCACGGTATTCATAGAGTATAAACCCAGAAGGGACTATTTGATCAACTAGTCTGACTTCCTGTGCAGCACAGACCATAGAATTCCATCCAGTTACTCCTGAATTGAGCCCCATAACTTGCATCTCTTCCAGAAAGGCACCCAGGCTTGATTTGGAGACTTCAAGAGATGGAAAAACCACCACTTCCCAGAGTAGATTGTTCCAATCACCTGTGGGGTGGGAGGGAGTAAAATTCCTTAACTGGAAGATGTTGCACAGTATTTCGGTATGATAAAAGGCATGCTTGTCACCTCCTTAAATCACAGGAATTAATGTGTTTACGGAGAGCAGCATTTGGTCATAGTTTTGTTAAAATGGGCTGACCGGAGTAACAGATAAATAATCTTCTGAAGACACCTGGTTACTGCCTAGAGAGTACTTCCAGTTACTTTTCTTGGCAGTCCTACCCCAAGTATGATTTTATTAATGATAGCTTGAGTGGCCAGTCCTTTCTGTACAACTCAGATGCATTACAAAAAAGTGATTGACAACCTATTGCTCAATTATCCCTGTGTAACTGAGGAAGGGTGGCTTGGGGTTAAGATGCAGAACTGGTCGTCAGAAGAGTTGGGTGCATTCCCCTCCCCTCCCCCTCCCCACCCCTCCCATCTGCCACATATTTACTGTGTGACCTTGGGCAAATCACTTAGAGTGGGATTTTTCAAATGTGCTCTCAGCATCGGCCTAACTCTGCTCCCATTGGGAGTTTTATCATTGACTTCAGCAGGAGCAGAATTAGGTCAAAACTTAGTGCTTTTGAAAATCCCACCCTATATTTCCATGCCTCATTCCCCAACCTGTAAACAGGGATAATAATAAACCTTTCCCCCACCTTTTGTCTGTCCTATCTACTTCAACCGTAAGCTCGTTGGGGCAAAGACTGTCTCCTACTATTTTTATAAAGTACCCACACAACAGAACCCTGATCTCAGTTGAGCCCTCCAGGACCTACCATAATACAACTGATAAATAACAAGTACTATTCAGATTCAGTAGCAAGGAGTCAATTTTAATCAGCAACTTTTTCAGAATGTCTTTAACCACCACTATAAAACCAGGGTATATTCTGTGCATCAAATGCTTCTGCCACCTATACCAGTGCAATCCCATTGATGTCCATGGGGCTGTGCTATGAAAAATGCCCACTAAGATTATTTTTTACAGTCATGAACTGAAAATAAATGTCAAGAGGGGGAAAGAGGAGACTAGGACTAATTCAAAGTAAAGAAAACGAAAACTTTCCTGTTTACATTGGTCGGTATTTTCGCCTGCTTCCTTTCGAAAGTCTTGAGTTTATTCACGCATCTCTTAAATTCACAGCAACATTCTCACTTATCTTTTTCAGGAAAGCCTTCACTTTGCAGTGCTGCTCTCTACCTTCCAAAGGTTGATGTGTGTTCTCTTTCTCCAGTATGGCAAACTTCCTGTACTTAATAATGCTGGCTTGCTGCTTTCACAGCTAGAAGTGTCAACCTACTTTGTGGTGAAGAAAGGAGAAGAGAGTTTGTTAAAATAGAAGCTGGGAGCAGAAAAGAAGATTAGAGGGGGATTGTTTGGGCTCTTTCCTGAGGCTTTAGAAAAGGATGGAACATACAGTCCTTCACTCCCACAACAGGAGGACAGCCGCCAGAGTTAAAATGTCTCATCAGATTGGGTTTTCTTCCTTTTTGAGTGTTGCAAATACCGTTTTTTTGCTTTGCAGCACATGACACCACCAAATTGTTTGCATCCTATTAAGTTTTCATTCAACAGCCAGGTTTTGAAATGTTACTTTCAGCGTGGAGGAGACAGCAGCATTTGAATAGGGTTTTGTTACATTCACTAATGGGGAGGGAGAGCGGGGGGAGGACAGAGGGAGTTTAGCATTATTATACCCATTCTGGAAATAGAAAATTGAGGCAGCTATCTTAAGTGACATACGTCATCCCATGAGTCCAATGAGCTGAGGGTAAAATCCAGGGCCACTCCAATGGGAGTTCGGCACCTAACTATCTTTGAGGATCTGGCCCTAAGCCCATATTTAACTTTATGGATTTAGGAGCCTCACTCATTTCTGCAAACCTAAGCAGAGCCCCCCATGTTCTACTCCACTAACCCCATCCATTGGTGTAGCTCCATTGACTTCTTTCCTGTATAGTAGAATAGCTAATTGGGGCTATCCTACGCTAAAGACAGTTTGGGGAAGATGTGGTGTCCAGAGGCAGTGCATGGAGTCAGTCATTTGCTTGTCTTTTGAAAATGCCGCAGCTGATTGGGTACTTATGGTGGAGTTTGACTCTGCCAGCCCCGCTGCGGGACCATCACTCAGCATCTGCTTGCATCGGTGGACGCCACCCCCAGCCAATTTACTGGGTGTCAGCAGCTGGTTGCAGCATAGCAAACCAAGGGAGAACATTCCCATAAGTGGATTTGGCCTGTACTAGGGTGCCTGTCCCAGAACCTGGATACAAACATTGTCGCCAGGCTGAGCATGCTGCCCCTGTAGGCACTGCCATCCTCTCTTGCTGTGCCATTCCGAGGCCAAGCCTCTTTCTAGCATCACGCAGTGTGAAAAGCAGCTTTGCTCCGCACGCTGAGGCTCTGAAGCGTTTCTCTGTGATATTTCAGCTTGACCGACGACAGGTAGTTGGCACTGCCCTGAGGAGTCTTAGCAAACAGTCAAGCCTTGACTCACCATAAGATAGGGCAGAAAAAGACTGTTTCACAAAAGGCAATGGGGGCTTGTGATGGGTTGTACTCCCCACACTGGCCCTGAGAGGGTAAATTAGGCCCAATTAGCTTATAGGCAGCAGCTGGAGGAGGAGCCAGGGAGCAGGGATTGATTAGTCAGATGTGAGGCTCAGCTAGACAAGAACAAGGGCCTGTATAAAGCCAGGTATCTAGCAGCAGAAGAGGGTGGCGGGGAGTAGGCTACAGTCATTCCCTGGGAGGAGGGCGTTGGGAGGCTGGCAAACCGAGAAGAGGGTGACCAGATGTCCCGATTTTATAGGGACAGTCCCAATATTTGGGGCTTTTTCTTATATAGGCTTCTATTACCCCCCACCCCGTCCCGATTTTTCACACTTGTTATCTGGTCACCCTAACCCAGAATGGGGTGGGAGGTAGGAAAAGGCTCGGGGGGTGGGGGGGGGAAAGCAGCAAGGTAGGGCAGTGCAGGCCTTGGCTGCTGACTTGAGGGCCCCAGAGCTGGAACCTGGAGGGTGGGCCTCGGTGCCCCTGTCAGCCACTGAGGATGTGGCATAGACCAGGCAGAGGGCAGTGGACTGCCTGGGATGATTTGTTCTGGAAAGACTTTGTTATCCCCCCAGAAGGGGGAGCCACTGAGTGACCTGGCCGGAGGGCCGAGTCACGAGGAGAAGTCTGTGGATACTGGAACGAGAGGGGTCTGCAGGGCAAGAGGACGATGGGAGAGACACCGCCAGAGGAGGGTGCAATATCTGGAAGCGTTAATGCCCTGAGTGAGCAGGGAGAGGCCCCTCAAGCACTGAGCGGACCCCATGACAGGGCTATATTCATCTTACCTGAACTTCCTCCGCTTGCGATGTGGATTTGTGTGTGGTGCAGACAGGACACATACGGACCTTGGAGAGACAAGGTGGGTGAGGTAATATCGTTTATTGGACGAACTTCTATTGGTAAGAGAGACAACAAACCCTTGTCTATGTAATGTCCTGGGTCCAGAGCCGTCCCATCCATAGGACGGACCGGGGCAACCAGCCCGGGGCAACCAGCCCGGGCCCCGCGCTTCGGGACGCAGGGTCCAGGGTGGCCTGGGGGGTTAGCAGGGAGCCTGGCGCCGGCCGCAGTGAGCGACCCAGCCCCAGCCCACTCCGCCAGCTCCCGGCGTTGCTCAGGGAAGGGGGCGGAAGCCGGGGCAGGGCTTGCGGGGAGGGGTGGAATGGGGGCGAAGCAGAGGCGGGAAGAGGTGGGGAGGGGGCGGAGCAGAGGTGGGAAGAAGCAGGGCGGGGAGGGGACTTGGGGGAAGGGTGGAGTTGGGGCGGGGCCTTGGCCGGAGGGGGGCGGTTGTCCCGGGCCCTGAACCCCACTAGGGACGGCCCTGCCTGGGTCCAACATGGCAACAACAACACTGCATACAAAGTATGGATGTGTAGGCAGGTTGGCTTTTGACAGCAGAACTGGAATGATGGGCCCTCTTATCAACTGTGGTGTACTCCCACTTCCCCTTGCTGTCTTCTCAACATAGATCCAGTCCCAAATGTTCCCCACCTGGTTAGGGAGTAAAAACCCTGAAAAGCAGAGGGCAGCCAGGTCCCTTGGCATGTCTTCACTGCAGCCACAGGTGTGATTTCCTGCTCACGAAGACATGTCCGCACAAGCTGTATCCTAGCTAGCTCACTGAAAATAGAAGTGTAGACGCTTTGGTGCAGCTGCAGCAGGGACTGCACAAGCCTGCCTGACACGCACACCCCACCCGCTCCTGGGGTCCATATTCACTTGGGCAGCTGGCGCTGAAGCTCACACCACAGCATCCTCGCTTCTATTTTTAGTGCGATCACTAGAGTGGAGCTAGCATAGGTATGTCTACACAAGCTGCAAATCACACCTCTGGCCATAGCTGCTGCACCCCCTGGCTTGAAGTGGTTTCCATTATATACAGGGCTTACAGTTTGGTTCAATGGCTCTCACCACCCCCACTATAAAAACTGTTCCAGCACCCCTGCCTGTGGCTGCAGTATAGATGTACCTTAAGAATTCACCTGAAATATAGCTGTAGCTCAATCACTTACTAGCTTCTTTCCTCCATCATCAATCCTCTTTCCAAAGCCCCACGTTCAGAAATGTGCCAACGACTGGAGGAAAGTTTAAAATGTGTTACATTTTTGTTTTACCTTCCCTTTAGTTGTCCAGCGTATTTTTCAATCACTTTGGAGTCCACTCTGAGCAAATTATCTGCTAGCACCTTGTTGTTGTTTGCAATATTTCAGGTGCACTCTAGCTGATTCCATTCTTTGCAGGGTACACCTGGATAAGGTTACTGGCTCTACATTCCCTTAGCACAGAACAAGAGACAAATGGATACATAAAGCATCTTAAAGAATAGATAGATGAGTCATAAACTCTTTTGGAGTTTCCATCTCCCACTTAGCCTTGGCCTGCACAAGCCTCAATCAATCTAGTTCTCCAGTGCCTGGCACTTCGGTAGTCATTCACACCAGTGCGAAGTGGATATAAATGCTTCCAAATGAGAATGGCAGCCTTTTACACCCGCTTTGCACAAGTGTGATTAACTGTACCAGGTGCAGAGCAGGGGCGAATCAGGCTATTGAAGCACAATTATCTGATCATGTTTTCAGAAAACCATGCCTGCCTAAAATCCCCTTTGAAAAAAATCACATCTGCCAGCAGGGTGTGTGGTCACCTGCTTGAGTGCACAGACACAGGGTGAGAGCCTCCCCTTCTTCTCTGGCCCCTTAATTCATAGATTCATAGATTCTAGGACTGGAAGGGACCTCGAGAGGTCATTGAGTCCAGTCCCCTGCCCTCATGGCAGGACCAAATACTGTCTAGACCATCCCTGATCGACATTTATCTAACCTACTCTTAAATATCTCCAGAGATGGAGATTCCACAACCTCCCTAGGCAATTTATTCCAGTGTTTAACCACCCTGACAGTTAGGAACTTTTTCCTGGGTAAAAGGGCTGGAATGGCATAAAGGGCCCATAAAAGCTCAGTATTTGGCCAGGGAGGATTTGCCTTAGGGCCCATATGGTGGTCGACAGCCATAAGGCTGTTCTCTGAGACCCCTGATGAAAGTCATNCAGAGCAGGGGCGAATCAGGCTATTGAAGCACAATTATCTGATCATGTTTTCAGAAAACGATGCCTGCCTAAAATCCCCTTTGAAAAAAATCACATCTGCCAGCAGGGTGTGTGGTCACTTGCTTGAGTGCACAGACACAGGGTGAGAGCCTCCCCTTCTTCTCTGGCCCCTTACGTCATAGATTCATAGATTCTAGGACTGGAAGGGACCTCGAGAGGTCATTGAGTCCAGTCCCCTGCCCTCATGGCAGGACCAAATACTGTCTAGACCATCCCTGATAGACATTTATCTAACCTACTCTTAAATATCTCCAGAGATGGAGATTCCACAACCTCCCTAGGCAATTTATTCCAGTGTTTAACCACCCTGACAGTTAGGAACTTTTTCCTGGGTAAAAGGGTTGGAATGGCATAAAGGGCCCATAAAAGCTCAGTATTTGACCAGGGAGGATTTGCCTTAAGGCCCATATGGTGGTCGACAGCCATAAGGCTGTTCTCTGAGACCCCTGATGAAAGTCATGATGTGGAGTGTGTGCTTGGGCGGCATTGCAGCAGGCAGCACTGCAGAGATTCTAGGTGGTACTTAAGCCTGTAGAACTGTGAACCTTATGGCGAGGGTCTCTCCAGTCGGCAGAACTAGGAGGGCACAAAGGTAACTTAAAACCCTAGAGGTGCAGCTCAAAAAACCTCACCGCCAGCATGTTGCAAATTCTGATCTTAGAGGATTAAATGCAGAAAGAAATTTAAAATCGAAATGCATTTGTCACCATTTATGCCCTGTGGTTATCTTTTGTACTTCACTCACCTTGTTGGACTTAAATTTCACGTTGGTGGGCACTGGGCAACAGTGCAGGGAAGAGACGCGGTGTGAGGTTTTTTTTTAAAAAAAAGGGGTGATTCTAACGGGGGACATTGGCCTTTGAATGGAAACTACAGGCCCAGCACCGCCCTATTTGGCCGAGAACCAAAGCTTTCTAAGACCCGTAGTTCTGAGGGAAGCTGTAGACTTCACAGCCAGGAATGCCGAATAAAAGAACTGGGTGGGAAGCAGTGTAGGGGAAAGTTGCAATGTGAGTGAAAGATATCAAAATCTTATCGACATTGACCGTAACAGAAAGCATGAAAAGAATCCTGTTAATAATCTGGTGATGCTCTTTAAGCACCTACCTCTGACCTTATTATTGAACTCTCAATGGGTTGCTCCAAACCAGTGATTCTTAATGTTCCTACTATTATCTTGTGTAGGAACTTGTGTCACCCTCGCACCTTTCTGCAGACGTAGGAGATAGATGAGGATCCCAATACAAGTAAAGGAAGCCAAATGGGACCCCAGTCAGATCACCTGCNCACCTACCTCTGACCTTATTATTGAACTCTCAATGGGTTGCTCCAAACCAGTGATTCTTAATGTTCCTACTATTATCTTGTGTAGGAACTTGTGTCACCCTCGCACCTTTCTGCAGACGTAGGAGATAGATGAGGATCCCAATACAAGTAAAGGAAGCCAAATGGGACCCCAGTCAGATCACCTGCTAAACCAGGGGTCGGCAACCTTTCAGGAGTGGGGTGCCGAGTCTTCATTTATTCACGCTGATTTAAGGTTTTGCGTGCCAGTCATACATTTTAACATTTTTAGAAGGTCTCTTTCTCTAAGTCTATAATATAGAACTAAACTATTGTTGTATGTAAAGTAAATAAGGTTTTTTAAATGTTTAAGAAGCTTCATTTAAAATTAAATTAAAATGCAGAGCCCCCCGGACTGGTGGCCAGGACCCGGGCAGTGTGAGTGCCACTGAAAATCAGCTCGCATGCCGCCTTCGGCACACGTGCCATAGGTTGCCTACCCCTGTGCTAAACCATTCGCCACGTTTTCTCATTTTAGAAACAAGGGAAATAAAACTGAAAATGACAAAATGTACTGTCTGGATTTCGCAGCTGCTGTCCTTTGACAGTCGGCTTATTTCTGCGCCCTGGGGAGAATTCAGTTACACATAAAGATAGGAAATAAGATTACACCTCCAAGGCTTCAGTGTTAAACATTTCAAGACCAAGCTGGCTACAATTTAGCAGAAAACGCAGTAGCTTTCTCTCCACTGCTTTATGAAAAACAAGATCTATCATCCCCTGACCTCAGACATAAATCCAAATGGCCACATTAGCCTAAATTAATGATCAGGATAGGGCCCCATTTGCTCCCCTTGGAGTGAACTGGAATTTTGCCCATTACTTCAGTAGGAGCCCACCCACAGTTGTCTCTTTGGTTTTATTGTGGAAAGATTTTTTAAAATGCAAAATCTATGTTTGATCTTTCATAAAAATAAACACAAAGATGAGAGAAACTTAGAAAAAGCAGCATTTAACCCCCCCAAATCCGAGAGGCGAGACAGTGATTTGGATTGCTACACATTCCCACACGGTAGTTAGAAAGCCTCCCCCTATGCTCTTACTTGGCTACACAGACTTGCATCTTGGGAGCATAGTAGTAAGCAGGGAAATAGGCCTGCTTATTCCCACTCCTGGAACAGCTGGGCAGCGGGTCATGGTGGGTAGGATTTTGCAATGGGTAGAACTTTCACTCAGCCCCTCACCCCTTGGTGCCAGAGTAGGTGACTCCGTAGTAAATTACTATGGGTAAAATTTCAAAAGTGACTTGGGAGCCTGTCCCACTTTCAGAAGTGACTTGGACACTTATACACCTAGATTTCATTGGAAGTTGGTGAGATTTAAGAGCCTACCTGCCTAAGTCACTTTTGAGAATAGAACTTAAGGATTTATTGAGAATTTTATCCTGTAACTCCAGGGAGATACTAAGACTCAGGGAGGGATCTGAGCCAGACGCTACTCACTTCCAGTACTTCCAGGAACTACTCCTGAGATAGTGCATCTTATGCACCACACCTTGCTCAGGGCTGGTCTTAAAACCTCAATCTGGCTCATAGAATTAAATAGAAAGCAAGAACCTTTCTATATATTTTTTTTAACTATCCTTTAGAACAGGGGTCGGCAACCTTTCAGAAGTGCTGTGCCGAGTCTTCATTTATTCACTCTAATTTAAGGTTTTGTGTGCCAGTAATACATTTTAAAGTTTTTAGAAGATCTCTTTCTATAAGTCTATAATATATAACTAAACTATTGTTGTATGTAAAGTAAATAAGGTTTTTAAAATGTTTAAGAAGCTTCATTTAAAATTAAATTAAAATGCAGAGCCCCCCGGACCGGTGGCCAGGACCCGGGCAGTGTGAGTGCCACTGAAAATCAGCTCGCGTGCCGCCTTCGGCACGCGTGCCATAGGTTGCCTACCCCTGCTTTAGAATTTGAAGAGAACTCTGTCCCTGTAATAGAATCCTCCAGGATCTGTCCCAAAAACCTGCACACAATGGTTTAGCATTTGCTCCCAAAGAAATGTAAGAGCATATTCTCATTTTTTTTATTGGCTTCATTCTCGTTACATTTTATAGGACTCTCTCCCAAGAGAAAACCTTTGTAAATACGTACAGAGAAGTTACAGATGATGTGGTTGCTTTTTCCATGTCGTCACTCCAGTTTTATGCCATACAATGTGCTGAAATCAGTGGAGTTTCACTGGTGTGGAATTGATATAAAGGAGTGAAATATGAGGTTCATTGTGCCAGATTATGCCAGCATTACTCACGTCGAGTAGCACCTTACTCCTCAAGGAGCCCCATTGAATACAATGGGACAACTGGTAGAGTAAGCTGTTACTCAGTGAAGGGTAAGAATAGCAGAATCTGACCCTTCCTGGTTATTCATTTAAGGCTGGTTACTTACAACAAGGAAACAAACGTGAACACAACATATCACTATGCAGTTAATCATTGCTGACTGAACTAATCCTACAAATAATCAACAAAGAAAATGGTAAAGCCTTCAAAAGAATGTCCATTTAAATAAGGAAAGAGATTTGACTGAGTTTGGCCCACTGCTGGTAGAAGTTAATTTATCTGGGTTGCTCCCTGGGGAGGCAGTGTTGCCTAGTGGCTAGCGCTGGGACTCAGGAGACCTGGGCTCTATTCCTAGCTCTGCCACTGGCCTGCTGGATGGCCTTGGTAGGTCACTTCATTGCTCTGTGCCTCACTTTCCCCATATGTAAAATGAGGATAATGATACTGGCTTCCTTTGTAAAGTGCTTTGAGATTTGCTGATAAGAGCTAGGTTTTATAATATGGATATATTTGACTGCTACTGTACACATACTCTTACTCAAATTCAGGGTCGGGGGCCGGGTTCAGTGAGTGGAGGGTTAGGAGATGGTAAAGATGACTTCCAGTTTCTCATTGCAACACACTGTTGTTCAGCATTTTCAGACAAGATACACAATTTATTTTTCAAACAAGTAGCTTGACTGTTGTGTGGACAGGTTCCCGGCGTTCCTTCTTGTGGCCATTTTTGACACACCATATTCAGGAATTCCTTCTTTCTTAATAAATAGTTGAACCACAGTAATGCTACTCCGGGATCACACGTAATGCATGAAGGAGTCTCTATCCATTTAGCACTTTTTAAAAAACTGAAAACTCTCTGCAGAAAGCACAGAACTTTCCGGCTAAGAAGCATACAAGTACACTTGATGAATATCTTGTAGAAATCTAAGAAGTCTATGTTAAAAAAAATGAGCTCTGCTATTCCTTTAATGGAAAAACGGACATCACGATTCATCTCCTACTGTCTCAGAGTATCCAGTTTTCACTGCCATCAAATTAGGGTGACCAGACAGCAAGTGTGAAAAATCAGGATGGGGGTGGGGGGTAATAGGAGCCTATATAAGAAAAAGACCCAAAAATCGGGACTGTCCCTATAAAATCGGGACATCTGGTCACCCTACATCAAATACATAAAAATATGGTTACCTCCCGCTTTGATAGTTCTACCACGAGCAATTTAGACTTGTTAGCTATGGCATCACTGTGCAGAATGTCTGGGTCTGCAGTAGGGAAATTAAGAGGCATCTGTAATTTAATAAAATGTCATGCAGAGGTTGAAAATGAAAAGGACCGTGAAAACTCCAATCTCTTCAGCCCAGATCCTCAAAGACCCCCCTGGGAACTGGACACCTAAATGCATTTGAGGATCTGGGCCTTCCTGATCTAAGCAGTGTTGCAGGAAAATACTGCTTGGAATGGGGGAGTAAGGGAAGAACCCAGCTGGGGCAAATACAGAGGGGATGATGTAAAGAGAGGGGAACAATTTTCACTCTCAGGTATACACACTTAAAATGCTACTGCACCACTGCTATAGCACTTCAGTATACACAATGCCTATGTCAACGGGAGGGATTCTCCTTTCAATGTAGGTAATCCACCTCCCTGAGAGGCAGTAGTTATGTCGACGGGCAGAATTCTTCCATCGACCTAGTGCTGTCTATACAGGGACTTTGATCGGCTTAACTTCGCTGCTCAGGGGATGTGGATTTTTCAATAGTTAAACAGACCTGATCTTCTAGTGTACACCAGGCCGTAGTTCCCATTGACTCAGTGGGAATTGTGTCAATATATTTGAAGGCAGAATTTACCTCAAGATCCCCCCTGATTTTCTGTTCACACTAAAGCTAATCCATTTTAGAGCCAGACTTTCGGGTAGGGCTCAGTCTATCTCCTCTTTTGTGCATGCAGCTTTGCTCCTGCAAATGCTTGTGTCTGCACTTTTGTCTGCAACTTTCGCTGCAGATGCAAATATTAGCAGTTATACCTGACCTTCTGATATAAACAGATTCTTATACGCTTATCTACTAATATGTACACATATAATGAATATCAGAGGAAAACTGTTCATGAATATGCAGAGAGAAATGGAGGCCAATGGTGAAAATCTGTTTTACCTGTCCTAGGTTGTCCAGTAGAAATCAACAATCCCAGGTAAGCAGATCTGATTCTACTTAGTAGACAGCAGTGGAACATAAACACACTAGCGCAGATATTGCAACATATAAAGGCCAATTTTCAGAAGTAGCTTCTTATTCTAATCTTGCATATATTCATTCGCATGCACAAAATCAGCATTGGCCCATGCACATGGACATTTGCAAGTATAAATCACTGCCCGATTTAAATGACCCAATACTTGTTTTGTTAAAAAGGGCCTGATCTTGATCCCACTGTAGACATTGCCAAAGGTCCCATCGATTTCAGTAGTGGCTCAGAATTTGCATGGACAAAATTGGAGGCTGTTTCAAAGCTGGCCCAACCATCCTGGAGTTGACTGCTGGATGCGAGAGGTGGTTGAAGATTTACCTGGTTTACATAAATGGAAAGAAAAATGAGATGGCAACTTAAAACATGGATTCTTTTCCAAATGTAACCCTAGGAGTTAGTACAATTTAAAATGAATTAGCACAGGCAAGATGAAATTGTTCAGCACTTAAAGAGTTTTACCTTTTCAGTTGTTGGACTTATCTGATTTTCTGCAATAGGAATCTTCAGTTTCTTATTTACACTTGGGAGGCATTAGCTAGTACCTTCCTAGCCTGCAGAATCACTTTAACATTGACAGGGAGGGAAGAGAAAAGTGTTGGTAAATAGCATGGGAGATCAAAAATCACTATCATCGGATGCACTTCTCAGTGTTAAAGCACTTTAAAGTATTCTAAGTCTGACTTTTCTAAATGGGTCACTCCTTTCTAAATCACATCTATTCTACCATGAGGCTTGTTTTGCCAGGAATGCAGAACAAGAGTAATTCTGAATGGAATCAGATTAATCTACCTAGCACAGCACTTCTTTTTTCACCACCCACTAATTATTAATATTCCTCACTGTAGATAACGTTCACTTGGGACCTGATTCGAAGCCCGTTGAAGTAAATGCAAATAATCCTATTACTATTCCTGGGTTTTGGATTGGGCCCTACCAGCACTAACCTACACTAGACACTGCACTATCCAAATAAACTGGGTCGGAATTTCATTTTTCTACCTGGAGTAGAACCAAGCAGCCATTCGTACAAAAGAGAGAGATTGCAGAATTAATACACCTCAGCTGAAATTAGTGACCATCTTCCTGTGTGGGTGTCACAGCTCCAGTCAGATACCCCCCTCTTGGCCATTTGTTAGACTGTTTGAGGGGATCCAAAGGCTGGACCCTGTGTGTTTTAAGCCTCGGGGTCTGAATGAAGCGCAGGCACTGCTGTTGTTGTAAGATTTGTTTTTGGCTTTCGCCATTTGGTTTTATATAAGTGGTTGTTTGCCCTCCCGTGTTTGACGCCCTTCTTGTTCACCAGTTGCTGCCCTTTTTCAGTAAGAGCGGGAAAATTGTGTCATGTGACTTGGGAATAGCCTGCCTAGTAATAGGAGAGCATAAAAGCCCAGCACGCCCGGTGAAGCGTGCTGTCCGTCCCAGAGGCCGCCCAGTGTCTGCAGAATACCATCAAGAAAGAAGATCAATTGACCTGTTCGTGAGCTTCTAATCTGGTGTCGTTGTTCCTAGTCCTCGTCGTCCAGTCTATGGTGTTCTTCGTCGTGGTCCTCTTCCGTCCCTGTTCCAGCCGAGGCCCTAATCCTGTTATGGCATCCCTGCTCCCCTTCTGGTATCCCTGTGAGATGGTGATGTACAGTTTACCTGTTTATCTTGTTAACCCACTTACAATTTGGGGTCCTGGCTTCATGCCAACTTGTGTGTTAACTACCAAGTTATTTCAATAAATCTTCTTGTTGTTTGCACCCCATTAATTGCCTAGTGCTCTTCCTTTAGCGGGAAGGTCTGGGGGTGAGGGAAGGGGATTGCTACCAGTGATCAGATACAGATCAAGGGGTGCTTGTAGTAAGAAGGAAGGGGGAATTTATTTCCTGGCCTCTCCTCCAACCCAACATTGTCTTGGGGCCTTGTGATGGGGTGAAAAAAAAACAAACCCTCTAGAGAGGAAGGAACTGGGCCCAGACCGGAGGGGGAGCTTTAAAGGAGAAGAGCCAGTGGAGGAGGGCTGAACCTAAGCTCTGCAAAAGGAGCACAGTGGGAGGCCCAGCTGCCAGGGCCCCTGATTATTGATGGTCTGCCTGACCTGCTGAGGAAAAAGGACTCTGGACACTTGCAAGGTTGGAGACATTTTTCTTTGATTTATTTTGTTTACATGTCCTTGCTTTTCCTTCGTGTGTGGGGAGGCTGGTAGGAAGGGATCCAAGGAGGGTGTTGCATAGCAATCCAGCATGCAGGACTCAGCTGCCTACCTTTGGGCCCCAGATCAGAGCCTGGTGGAGAGATTAGGCCTGGGATCCCCTACCCACCTCTTCTGGGGCTGGAGACAAGAAGCCTAACTCTGATACTAGGGATTGGGACTAAGAGCCCATATCCCAGAGAGTCCTGGCTGTGACTGGGTGAAGCCTGAAGCCCCTTGCTGGGCAGTGGAACTGGCATTTGTTGAACTCTTTCCATACCCTGGAAGGGATGGATACAACTTGCAGCCCAGTCGGAGGGCCGAGTCTCAGAAGGGGCCGGGCCAGAGCAGCTATCGATAGGGAGTGCTAAGATACAAGAGTACCTGTCACACCTTTGCCCGACCACTAGGTGGCACCTGTGGGGAGCAGATCCCTTCACAGGCCTTGAGGCTCACTTTTGAGTCTAGTACCCCCCTGTAGAGCTGGGACCATGTGGCCCACTGCCCAGGCTCTGGAATCAGTACTGACCCCCTCAGACCCGTTCCTGCAATGTACACACTGTCGCCCAGAACCTCCACCGCGTGGGTGTTCTGGGTCCACAGGTTAACTCTTCAAGGGCGCATCATAAATGTAACACATAACCTAGACAGACTCTTCAGAGGATTCTAAATCACCTTGGCTCTTTACTTAATTGCACAAGAAATCCACAGATCTATACAAAAATAATAAACCCTACTTGCATTTCCCTGCCTCGGTTTCCTCAC
The DNA here is from genome assembly GCA_003942145.1 of Platysternon megacephalum. NCBI lineage: Eukaryota > Metazoa > Chordata > Testudines > Platysternidae > Platysternon > Platysternon megacephalum. The sequence continues at coordinate 3,820,769 of QXTE01000065.1, read as the reverse complement.
CGTTCTTTGGAGTGGGGTCAGACATCCGGTTGTATCCAGGATCCACCTGCTGCAGCACATGGCTTTGTCTTTTTTTAAACACGGAGCCCTCTCTCCACCTCACCTTCTGACTTTGGGTGGTCTATATGCTGCTTGTCTCCTGCCCAAAGCTTCCTGTGTGGCTTTGTGCATCTTTCCCCCGGCCCACCCAGCCTCTGTGCTCGTCAAAGACTAGCATCAACACCTTGGTGTCTTTGTCCTGCATTGGGGTATTTACAGTTCTCCAAATGCCAGCCACTTGTTGATGGCATGTGGAAAACTGCTTCTCCCAGCTTCACCCAACTTCTCTAAAGCATTGTGTGGTGCTCGCTCCCATCTGAATAGGTGATTGTTGAATTCTAACAACTCACCATTGTATCTGGTCTGAGAGACATGTGCCCAGCCTTGCCAGCAATGGTAGAATTCACATACACAGAAAGGCATTCCATGATTCAGCAATTTCATAGTAACTTCTCAATATCAACCAGAATTGATAAGATGCCCAAATCATGGGCACAAAATATCATTCGAGGACTTCAGTAGTTTGAGTATTGTTGGCAAAATGCTGAGCCAGATCCCCAGCTGATCTAAACTGGCATAGACATTATCATACTTAAGAGTACCATAACTAAAACTGCTGTGGCCAAAAGCATCATCTTATGCTGCACAGTTAGACTTATCCTAGGAAAGACTTTCTGGGATAGTTTGTTTTAAAACAACTGGGGAAATGAATAATGGAAAAGTAGCTGTAGGAGAGATGGGTTTCAGTCCTTTAAAGTACAGTTCCACTGTGACAAATGGAGTGGGTCAGAAAATGAAATTTTCAGTGGAAGTAAACACCAAGTTTTGGGTGGAAAAAACCCCCAATGTTTTAGGGGGGAGATGACTTATATTGATTCTGAAATGCCGCCCTGGTGCTTTATGGGAGTGTTTGTAGCTTGGATCCCTCATGCTCCTATTCTTTCCTCTAGCCTTGGCTCACTGCTCAGATTAAGTCTTCAAGTTTCATTTCAGAGTGACTTTTTCAGTTTTCAGGTGGTCAGTTTTTTCATTGAAAAGTTGAAACGTTCTCCAGAACGCAGACGCTTTTCATGAAAGTCTGTGTGTTGTTGAAAATCTGGTTTTCCGTTGGGAAAACACTCTTGATGTAAAACTTTCAACCAGCTATTGAGAAGAGTCACTTTGTGAAAAAAGGCACCTTGATGTATCTGCTTCCTTTGTACAGTCAGAGTCATAGCTGCGTGCTTGTATGACGAGTGGGGTTTATTTTTAACCATTGTAAGCCCTGCAAAACTAAACCAGGAGTAGGAGAGTGAAGTGGATTCTCTTCTGGCTTCTGTGCTGTTAGAAACATTGCCTAAATTCTAGTAGTAGGCCAGGTGTGCATTGTGTATCTTGCATTCACTTTGCACAGGTGTAAATGACTCCACGAAATGCAGGGCAGCTGAGAATCAGGCTCAGTAAGTCTGGAACCCCATGCTTCAGCAGACGCTCTCATTAAAAGTACTAGGGCCAGATTCATTTTAATAATATATGGAGATATACCTATCTCATAGAGCTGGAAGGGACATCGAGTCCAGCCCCCTGCCTTCACTAGTAGGACCAATTTTGCCCCAGATCCCTAAGTGGCTCCCTCAAGGATTGAACTCACAACCCTGGGTTTAGCAGGCCAATGCTCAAACCACTGAGCTATCCCTACCCCCATGGTCTTGTTAAGGGTGTGTTGTGCTGTGGGAATGCCTTAAACCCAGCTTAAAGGGCCACTTCAGAATTCCCCCTGGTAGAGGAATCCCCAGGAGCAAAAGCTGTTCTGTTCAGTGTATGTATTCAGCAACACAGAGGCCACTGTGTGGGTTATTCAGGCCAAGAAAACTGAGGAGGAGACGAAATTAGAAGCAAGCCTGCATAGTGACAGGTCAACTAATGGATTAGTCAGTGCATGGAGAATTTATTTGGAGTTCCTTCAGTATTTAGTCCTGAAGTGTGCCATAACGTTCCTTTGGGAGATTATTTTAAAATCCCAAGGAATGTATGCACTGTTCTTGTGTTATACGTCTCCACATGCTTGTGCAGTCTGCTTTTCAAAATGCCGAGGGAGTGGGTGATATAAAGAACCTCCTTTCTATTGAAAAAAGGCAGTGCTGTTGCTCTTCTTCAACTAGAAATAAGTTTATTCTGTTTCCACCTCTTGCTCCCCCCATAGCCATTTTGCGTGACAGCTTTCGTGAGGCTCTCTCATTTCACGTCGTGATCATGATTTCTCTGCCAATGCAATGCCACACTTCCCATATCATCACATCCAGGAGATGAGTTTTGTTTGTTTAAGGAGGAATAATTTCTTCAAAATCAGGTTTAAAACAGTTTTCCAGACCAACTTTGGTAATCAATTTTATGCCGAGTTTAAGACAGACAAAGGCTTAAAGTGGACTTAAAGCCTTTGAGTAACTTCAGCCAAAAACATCACAACCGCTTTGAAGTGGCAATGTGCATAAAATTGAAACTTGGATCCTGAATATTCACAGTAATTATTTCAGTCAGATGTGAAAACTAACTTCATTTTAAAATGTTCTTGCTCCAGCAATAGAATATCAAATTGCAATTGTAAAATTTCATTAGTGGTCTATGGACATCAAAACTCCAATAATGTGATTGCATATCTCTGGAGATGGTGCAGCAAAGTCAAAATGCTTTGAAACGACATCAGTGGAAGCCCATGGAGAGAATAGCGAAACTAAACAGAGTAATGTCAATTTACAAGTCAAAATCCTGAGATGTAGTTACGACCAAAAGCACCCCTGTATTCACAGCCTACACATTGTTGTAGTAATCTTTGTGCATAATATGCCTTGTGAGGTATCATTTAAAAACAAATAACATTGATCATCAATATTCTTGTGTAATGTATCTACAAAATGCGTATTCAAACTTATGAAAACAAGCTGAAATGATCATACAATGTGTTTACCGGACAAGTCTGGGAAAAGGGTAAACCAGTTTCTCAAAGACAAAGGACAAGCTGATGCCTCTTGCCAGGTTTCATCAAAGTTGATTGGCAATCACTGGTCAAGTGGCAACAAAGAGGGGCAGGAACAGATCGATCTGCATTTTAGCAAACAACAACATGGAACCTCTTTCACCACGAGACTCCATGTCTCCATCCTCACAGCTGGAATGAACTTTATCCAAGGATAACCCTTAGGAAAATGCATTTCAAAGGGTGACTGGACTATAAAGTGAGGGCAAAAACACCCCAGGATCTCACGCTCACTCTCTTTTATTTATTTTTTCCCACCTAAGATGACAAAGGAACCAGCCTTTTGACTTTGGGGGGAGATCCTGACCTGATGTTACTGGGAACCTATGGTAAGGATATTATCTTGAACCAAGTCTAGCTTGCTAAGTTTTAGCCACTAGGAAGCATTTTATCTTTCTTTCTCTTGTAATCATTTCTGACTTTAAATACCTTGTACTTGTACTCATTTCAAATGTATCTCTTTGTTAGGGTGACCAGACAGCAAATATGAAAAATCGGGACAGGGGGGGGGTAATAGGAGCCTATATAAGAAAAAGACCCAAAAATCAGGACTGTCCCTATAAAATCGGGACATCTGGTCACCCTACTCTTTGTAGTTAAATAAACTTGTTTTATTTTTTAATTAAAACCAATCCAGTGCTGTATTTAAACTGAACTGTTTGGTAACTTCAGTTAAAGTAGCAAACTGTCAAATATTGACTCTTTATGGGGCAATGGACTATACCATCTGAACTGTCCAAGAGAGGGTTGGACAGTGCAGGACACATGTTTTGGGGAAAGTTCGGGACTGGGAGTGTGTTAGGGTCACTCTGCAAGAGGTAACTAAGGTCGGCGGAAGCCAGCGTGTGACTGGAGAGTTACTGACAGGCTGCTGGGGTCAGAGTTGCTGGACCAGGGCTGCAGCTATACACAGACACTCAGGGTGTGACCTGCACGCTGCTAGGCTGTTTGTTGGGAGCTACAACAGCAAAGCCTTGTGAGGCAACCAAAGTTATGGGGCAGGCAGTGACACAACCCCTTGCTGGGGTTGCACCCTGGAACGTATCCTCTGGGGTCGGCGATTACTGACCTGTGTCATGCAACTTTAGCTAAAGTAGAAGGGGGGTTCTTCTGCGGGATGGGAAGAGAGGCGGACAAGTGACAATAAATAATAGTCTATTGCAAAGTATAGCAAGATCTTCTAAGACATATCCACAAGTATGTCAGGCTAAGCAAAGACTCTCAGCTCATGAATGCTAAGTTAAGCATGCTGTCAGTATGCCTTGCTTTCATATCTTTATCTCACTCAGTTTCAGATACTTCTTACTGTCTAATATGTATGTGAGTGTAAAAGCAAAGAAGGGAAAAATCCATTAAGAACATTCACTAAAATGTTGACTTTAAAATTAGACTGGGGGATTACAAATTACTCTGATTTTTTAGTAAACTAAGCAGCAGGGCTGGCTTTAGGCCAATTCCCCTGATTCCCCCGAATTGGGCCCGATGCCTAAGAGGGCCCCGCGCCCACGCCTAAGAGGGCCCCGCACCCTAAAGAAGAGCGCCTAACATTTTAATTTTTACTCACCCGGCGGAGGTCCGGGACTTCAGCGGGAGGGTGGGGGGTGTCCTTCACTCGCTCCGGGTCTTCGGCAGCATTTCGGCGGCGGGTCCTTCACTCGCTCCGGGTATTCGAATCAGGCCCCGCACTTCCTAAAGCCGGCCCTGCTAAGCAGTGTTGGTCCACTTCATAACCACTCTCAAGGGAGAAGGATGTCAAATACTCTTCAACAGTTCTGCCAGAGAAGGGAAATTATCCTTATTAAAGTTTTTTTTTTTAATTTATTCTGGTTTTACTGGACTCCAACCAGGATGAACTGCTTTGATGAGCATTGTCAGAGAAGGGGAGGAGGGATAGCTCAGTGGTTTGCACATTGGCCTGCTAAACCCAGGGTTGTGAGTTCAATCCTTGAGGGGGCCACTTAAGGATCTGGGGCAAAAATTGGTCCTGCTAGTGAAGGCAGCAGGCTGGACTCAATGACCCTTTGGGGTCCCTTCCAGCTCTATGAGATAGGTATATCTCCACATATTATATTAAAGCAAGCTCTATCGCAAGACAGACTGTGGAAGAGTTTACTCTCAAGAACACTAAAGTCAGTGGAGTTTGCACCATTGTGACAGATCAGAATCTGGCTCACACTCTCTCTCATTATAATGCAACAAGCGTAACTTTGGCAGCAAATAAATAACTTGCAGTCTGGTGTTCTGGGCCAGAGTACTGAATGGAGATCAGAGGGCAAGCCTGCTGAATGTAATTTTAGAGAAATGGTGAGATTCTTTTAACCCCAACTGCAAGAGCACAGCAACGGTGCTCCTGTGGGCTAAAGCAGGGGGGCTGCTAAGACTCCAGTGGTAAGAGAATGGTATTTGCAAACGGCAGAGGCAACAGTTTATGGGTATATTTAGCAATTCACCTTGGGCTTGATCCTGCAAGGGATTGAGTGCCCTAATTCCTACAGCCTGTGTGTAGGCACGTTGAAAGATTGGGCCTAGATCGAATGCTCTTAGAAATGGATTTTGGGAGCCACACCACGGACGTGGGCCTCCAAATCCCTTGAGCACCCAGATCTTCAAGGAATTCAACCTCTGACTCCTCTGAGTATCCACAGAATGGGCCACTTTCTTCCTCCCTTCCCCTGTGCTTTCCAGCCCACTGTCCTGGTAGCACAGCCTCTCTCTGTATCAGAAATATTACTTAGATACTTGCAGCAGTGTGGGAGGGGTTACTTGGCTCCAACAGGAGGAACTAGTCTTTCACCTCTCCACAAATTCTCAGCTATCATATGGCCCCTTGGAACACCAGGGGAGCTACTGCTTGAGGGACCCACTTCCCCTATTCCCCCCCACTCCCAAATCTCCTCTGCCAGCGTGATCTCTGCAAAGAGAATCTTCCCCCATGTTTTCACGACTGGAGGCTGCACAAGAAAAGGGTCCGGTTAGATACCAGGAAAGGCCCCTGTCAGAAATAGAGCTGAATATGCTATACTATACTAGGCTAAGTTTTTGTCACAGATATTTTTAGTAAGTCAGGGACAGGTCACAGGAAATAAACAAAAATTCACGGCAACCTGTCCCTGACTTTCACTAAAAATATCCCTGACAAAACGGGTTGGTGTGGCTGCTGGGGCTCCTGGGTCCCCCACCGTTGCGGTGCATGGGAGCTCCGGAGTCCCCTTGCCCCAGGGACTGGGCTGCTGCAGCATCCCCTCACCCCAGGCAGCTGGTAGCTGCAGGGTCCCCCACCAGACTGGGGGCTTGGAGTTGCAAGGGCGGGGCTGACTGGGAGCTCCAGCCCCAGGGCAGAAAATGTCCCGGAGGTCAATGGAAGTCACAGATTCTGTGACCTCCGTGACATAACTGAAGCTTAACTATTGTTGGAGATGTTCACAGACACGAGTTCTAGCCCCGAAATATAGTTGCAATCCAGAAGTACAGCTGAATGGCCAGCTGTGACCGCAATAAGATGGCCCATTTCTCTCCCCCTTCAAGTCAATGGTGAAACCTACCACTGATTTGCGTAGGAACAAGCTCCAGGTGATTCCCTTCCTCTCTAAATGCTACAGGTCTAGCGCTGTTCTCCCATACACCTGTACGATCCCAAGGGAAGTTGTTCAATAACGTGGGCATGCACAAGTTAGTCCTGTGTTTTTTATATTTCAGTCAAATCAGGCAAAGCATCAGTGTTTTTCCTTGGGTTTTTATTCTGCACTTGCAATAACGGCTTAGACTCTTACCTCTTTTTTTAAAAAGTGTGTTTTAAAGTCTTCCAGTTATTCTCAGTTTCCTATTTCAGTTTTCCCACTGACATGAATGATTTGAGCAGACAAACTGTATTGCTCTAGGTAACCAGCTTGCTCATCAAATGCCATGTGTGATTGAGCTAAGTGACTATTATGATTTCAGGACAACGCTAAGTGCTAGAAGCTGAATAAACTTCACACTCTAAATTTCAGTAGGTGAAGGCTGTTTATGCAGGACAAATACCCAATGGAGACTGACTGTTCTAATTTTTAAAATCATGGAAGGCTTTTGACACTTGCAGTATTAATTTTCCAGTAAGGACAGTGAGTCCTTAAAATAACTGTTTAGCTAACCTCTATATGAACTGGCTCTGCTTGTTACTACTAAAATTGAAAGTACTCATTGTACTAATGGATTTTGGCTCTTCTCTGCTGCTTTACCTTTATCTTTTAAGCATAGACTTTATTATTTGAAAACTGCTATTTTTCCTGTGTGAAAAGATAAAGCGTGCTTTTTAAATTAATCATACTTATAATATTAGTTACCATATCGCTTTAGCATTTCTTCCTAGAACAGGGGTGGGCAAACTACGGCCCACGGGCCGTGTCCGGCCCCTCAGAACTTTTAATCTGGCTCTCGAGCTCCCGCAGCTCCCGACCCTGCTTCCCAAAGCAGCGGCATGTCCCCCCGTCCAGCTCCTACACGTAGGGGCAGCCAGGTGGTTCCACACACTGCCCCCGCCCCAAGCGCTGCCCCCACAGCTCCCATTGGCCAGGAACCACGGCCAATGGGAGCTGTAGGGGTGTCTCCTGTGGATGGAGCAGTGTGCAGAGCTGCTGGGCCGGCGCCATGCCTCCCCGTAGGAGCTGGAGGGGGGAATGCTGCTGCTTCCGGGAGCTGCGGAGGTGGCACCTGCGGATGGGGAAGCCCGCAGAGCCGCCTGGTAGGGTGACCAGATGAGAGGAAGAAAATATCGGGACACATGGGGGGGGGGGGAAAGGGGAGGGCCGCGAAATATCGGGACAAATTGCGTCCCGACCAAACATCGGAACGTCTGGTCACCCTACCGCCTGGCCACACCTCCACGTAGGAGCCGGAGGGGGGATATGCCGCTACTTCTGGGAGCTGCTTGAGGTAAGCGCTGCCCGGAGCCTGCACCCCTGAGCCCCCCACGCCCCAACCCCCTGGCCCAGCCCTGATCCCCCTCCCACCCTCCAAAACCCTTGGTCCCAGCCCCATCCCAGCACCATCCCACACCCCAAACCCCTCATCTCCAGCCCCACCCCAGAGCCTGCACCCCCCGCTAGAACCCTCTCCCTCTCCCCCGCATCCCAACCCCCAATTTCTTGAGCATTCATGGCCCATCATACAATTTCTATACCCAGATGTGGCCCTCAGGCCAAAAAGTTTGCCCACCCCTGTCCTAGAAGCTCATAACTGCTGAACAATAATACTTAAATACTAATTACTAAATCTCAGATGCCAATGTCTTTAGTCTGACCTTTGTTAATCTTGATACTCAAGGATCTGAAGGCCAGTGTATCTTGCAAACCTATATCCCAAAATACTGTATGCAAGCAGCTGTGTTTGATTAAAAGTCTTATGCTGGCAATATATTAATAAATTATTTGTGTGACGATGTAAGTGCACTAAATATTTCATCTACATATTTTAGATCTCAGCTCTCCCAAGTTTTAAAGCTCAGTTTCAACACTTAGAGCTGCTTTGGATGGACACTTTTAATCACTTCATGTCAAGTCCCCTGCTTGGTCTATCAAGACTCACTAGCTGCCTTGAAATCCTAAAATCCCAACTGAACCATAAGCAGCAGGTTTCAAACTAATTTCCTGACTTCCTAGCAGTTGAAGTGGAGGACGGGGGGAGTCGTCTGCAGCTGAACTAAGCCTTGGATTTATATTATGTATTTATGCAATTAGGTTTCATTGGATTTTAAATTCTTTAGAAATTCTTTAAATATGTTTTTTTCCAGAGGACCTGTCGGAGGATAAACAACTGTACAGGAACTCTGAAAAATAAACGCATGTGCCAGAATAACTTGCTTTTGAAATAACTTCTGTAACATTGTGTGCCTTTATGTTGTCTTCTTAGTAGAATTAGGTGTGGGTTTTTTTTTTACAATATAGAGGAAAAATCAGAATATCATTCTATAATGGGTGACTAAGTAGCAGGCTAAGATTCATTTTAGAACCACCTCTCACAGAATGAAAAGAATTTGAGGCATAGCATGTCTAGAGGCTAATCCCAAACGCCCCAGTGGCTCTAGAGTAACCAAAACTCTATTTGTCAAGCAGAAACTATATCAGTACTAGCACTGACAACATTGGAAAAAACCGATCTTTTCCCGATATATCTGCGAGATTGGCTTGTCTGTTTGTTTGCTTTCAGTGGGCATGAATGTCATCCTGATAAACGAGTCTTCTACAAAGTTCTTCTAGATGTAAAACTGGCGCTCTTTCAAATGTCCTTTATTAGCCGGCAAATGTGGTACTGAAGTCTTTTTAATCATATGCTTGCATCCTGTGTATGTATATGTAATATGCACTTTACCTATGCCTATGTCCCTTTTTGAGTTCAGAGTGCTTGACTTTATAACCACATTCTTATAACATATCATTTTTTAAACAAAATATAGCTCCCTATATCTTATTTAAAAAACTGGAAAAAATCCTAATGCCACCATGTGGAACAATATCAGCCTGCTGCGTAGGTCATCAGGAAGACTTCAACCCAGGACCTTTAGACCCACCGCACAAACTTCTACCACTGAAGCTCAAGGAGTAACTGGTAGTGGTAGTTGTCTTCTGTGGGAAACCTCCACTAGAAGAGAAGATGGAACACTGTGCTAAACCTAGGGGAAGAGGTGGAACACCGTGCTAAACCTAGGGGACTAGATGGAACACCGTGCTACACCTCCACCAGAAGAGAAGATGGAACACCATTCTAAACCTAGGGGAATAGATCAGTCTCTTATACACATCTAGATGTGTATAAGAGACTGATCTATTCCCCTAGGTTTAACACGGTGTTCCATCTTCTCTTCCCGTGGAGGTTTAGCACGGCGTTCCATCTTCTCTTCCACCGTGGGCTTAGCACGGTTTTCCATCTTCTCTTCCACCGTGGGCTTAGCACGGTTTTCCATCTATTCCCCTAGGTATAGCACGGTGTTCCATCGATTCCCCTAGGTTTAGCCAATAGCTATGGTAAGCCCCTGGCAGGGCACGGTGTTCCCTCTTCTCTTCTAGTGGAGGGTTCCCACAGAAGACAACCACCACTACCAGTTACTCCTTGAGCTGCAGTGGTAGAAGTTTGTCCTGTGGGTCTAAAGGTCCTGGGTTGAAGTGTTCCTGATGACCTACGCAGCAGGCTGATATTGTTCCACATGGTGGCATTAGGAAGACTTCAACCCAGGACCTTTAGACCCACCGCACAAACTTCTACCACTGCAGCTCAAGGAGTAACTGGTAGTGGTAGTTGTCTTCTGTGGGCAACCTCCACAAGAAGAGAAGATGGAACTCCGTGCTTGTATTAGGGGAATAGATGGAACACTGTGCTAAACCTCCAGTGGAAGAGACGATGGAACACCGTGCTAAACCTCCACTAGAAGAGAAGATGGAACACCGTGCCCTGCCAGTGGCTTACCATAGCTATTTGCTAAACCTAGGGGAATATATGGAATCAGAAATCCTGGCTCTGGAGAGGAGTGTTGTCAGGAGGTTCACCAGCTGAGCCCCATGTTTAGATTTGGTCGTTTGGTATAAAAGACAGCGTGGCTCAATGGGTACTCGAGTGTGCCATGTTAGAGAACTGTCTTCTATTCCTTGCATTACTAGAAGCGACCTTAGGCAACCTCTGGGGGGGGGGGGGGGGATACTTGTCTACTTCCTAACGTAAGGGTATGAGACTTTGCTCAATAAGAGCTCTGAAGTGGACAGAGCTACTAACATTAGTCAGTGCAGGAGCTGAGATGAGAACTCATGGTAGTCTCCTGGCTCATAATAAAACAGAGCTTCCCTAAGGCCACACACAGGGACTGTTGGCTTGCCTGTGTATAGACCAGAGAGTTTCCTCAGTGGGGCCTGGAAATATGTATGCTCAGTGCAGCTGAACTGTTCAGAGATATTAAGAACAAGACTTTAAAAGGCTTTATTGAACAGGTACAGATAGTGATTTTTTTCCCAGAGACTTATTACTTGGTGAAATCTGGGTGAATTTTATTGGAGACAGTAAAAAGGCACCTCTGTGAACCCAGCACTAACTCTCTGCCAGATGTCCAGTTCCTTCTCCAAAGCATCAAGGTGCTAGAGCTCTGCCAAGAAACAGTATGAAAAAATATAACTGTAGCAAAACTGCCTACTTTCCCCTAGCTTTATTCTGAGAAACAGCGGAACCACTTTTGCTGAACGTTTTCCAGAACATTTAGACCAAATGGTTAAAGTTTGGCAAAGTCACAAGCAACTGAAAACTGGATTTTATAATTGAATGTGTTAAGCAACGGTGTTGCTACAAGTTCCATCTATAGTAGGATAGAAGTGTTACTGTTTGGCAGAGAGAGGCATCTAGAGTACTTGGGGTCTGATTTTGGTATGTGCTCTTTAAAGGACTCCACATTTATTGAACCACTTCAGCTATGATTAAGCACTTCAATTTCCAAAGTGAGTTAAACAGCGTTGTAGCAGTGCTAGGCAAAGGTCTTCAGTTTGCGAAGTCTGCAGCTGCAGATTTCAACACTGAGCCTTGCTTGATATGAGGCTTGCCTGTCTCGTTCTAGATACCGGACATGTTCAATCCCCGTGCTCATTTCAGGGGTACAAATAATTCAGGTAAGTGACAGGCTCACAGATGCTGATCCTGTCAGCTGGGAAAACTTTTTGCTATTGACATTGAGCCAAATCTTCCTTGACTTTCTCATAAGGCATGTGCATTGAGTGAAAGTTTTCAGTGTTAGTAAGGCAAGCAGAAATTGGCCTATTATTGTCACATCCATTTTGAAAGGCCCTGCTACGACCCCATGGAATCAAAACCAGCACAATCCTTTCAAGTGTGCCTCGGCACCCTTCGACCAGAGGCTAAAATAAATATGACTATCCCCAGAACAGAATTACTTCTGCCTGAGGTTATGATGGTAATTCCAGAATAGCTATAAAGCTGGGCCAGATCCCATAAATCCAAACCACAATATTTCTGTTTACAGCGACAAAGAGTCCTGTGGCACCTTATAGACTAACAGAGACTACTCCTCTGATACTTAATATTTCTGTTTGTATCACTCACATACGAAAGAGGGGAAATAGCTTTGAATTCTTCAAATGAAGCAAAGTATTGAGATCCTAGGGTTGGAAGTGGGTCAGTAATAGTGTCTTGCAGTTTAAAACAGCTCCTTTTTAAAAAAAAGAAACCCATTGCTCCTTAGGAAACTACACAACCCTGCCTGCAGCTCTTTTTAATTAGTTTTCTTGCTTTCATCTCATTTTTTCTGGAGATCGTTTAAAATGCACCTTTCCCTGTTACTTAGCAGAAGTTGTGACGTATGATAATACTAAAACCCTTTTTAAAAAAAACAAACAAACTGGAAAAAGGCAGAAAATTCATAGAATGCCACTGTGCTCCATGCCTAGTTATTACAGAGCAGTAGTTGATCCAGCAAATATGCAGTCAGTCCACAGAATGTAGCTCTAATGTTTGAGCATCATTGTTTTACTTGGTCTAATGACCATTAGCAGTATGTAAGAGAGGTTTTGAATTTAATTTTCTGTATTTTAACAATGCTTTTTCAGAGGAAAAATATGATATCTTCCGTTGTTGTATGCAGAGTTGTTGCCATATTGGTCCCAGGATATCAGAGAGACAAGCTGGGTGAGGTAATATCTTTTATTGGACCAACTTCTGTTGGTGAGAGACGAGGAAGAAGAGCTTGCTTCTCTCACCAATGGAAGTGAGTTCAATAAAAGATATTACATCACCCTCCTTGTCTCTCTAATATCCTGGGACTGACAGGACTGCAACAACACTGCATATTTCCTTGCTAACATTTTAAAGGGATGCTGTGGCCCCTTTAAAACCATATACATGGAGTTGATGTCTCAAGGACGTTTGATTTGTGGTGTTTGCTGGTATTGTGGACTAAAATGTTACCATCCACCTGGGAGGCTGATCACTGAGCTGGTTGGGTATGTATGGATGCCAGACCGTGAGGTCAGCTTTTGGAGCCTAGCTGCACACTGATATTGGCACGGCAATCTGTTTCCTTTATGGATGTGTTAGCGTCCTCACAGAGCTGACCATGGCAATGACCCACGACTGATATCAGTGGCTATGACTTGTGAGGGAAAGGAGGGCTTATGTCCTCATAGGGGCTGGGGTAGTTAGCAAATGTAAGAATCAGATTGTTGACCCCCTTACTCTCAAAGTAGCACCACTGACTTCAATGGAGCTATCGTGGAGTAAGGTACTACTCAGCATCACCAGGAGCATCCCAATCTGGCCTTATACAGACATCCAACACGTCCCACCCTTTCAGGAAGATGATACTATGTTTTTAGGCCACCCCGTTGTTTATGACAAATGTATTTTCAGGAAGATCGAGCAGAACCCTGTCTTGTAACAAACCTAAAATTGCTAGGTAGATGTCTGTGTTTCCACTCCGGGTATGTCTACAGTGCAATATGAGGGGTGACTGCAGACTGGGTACACAGACCTGCACTAGCCTGGCTAAATAGCAGTGTAGATGCTGCAGCATGCTGGGGACGCTGGGTATGTACTCGTGGTTCTAGTCTGTGCCTTTGCAGCTACACCACTACTTTTAGCAGCGCTTGTGCAGGTACATCTGCCCAGGCTGCAATCACACCTTGAACTGCAGTATAGTTACACTTAGGTCTGGTCTACACTGGGGAGGGGGAGGGGATCGATCTAAGTTACGCAACTTCAGCTACGTGAATAACGTAGCTGAAGTCGACATACGTAGATCGACTTACCGTGGTGTCTTCACCGTGGTGAGTCAACTGCTGCCACTCCCCCATCGACTCCGCCTGCGCCTCTCGCAGCGCTGGAGTACAGGAGTTGACGGGAGAGCGCTCGGGGGTCGATTTATCGCGTCTAGACTAGAGGCGATAAATCGACCCCCGCTGGATCGATTGCTGCCCGCCGATCCGGTGGGTAGTGAAGACATACCCTTAGTCAGAAGTGTATCATATGGCCCCTTCTATGTGAGAGAGAGAACAGGCCATTTGTGACGTGAAGAACAGTTACCACTTCTTGCTGTGAACTCTAAAATATACTGAAACCCACTGTATGAAAAGGAATCCTTTCCTTTATGACACTGAGACCAACACTACATTTTAGGGATAGGAAAAATATCGGGATAGAGTCTGATCTGCTACACTGGAGCTCCATTGAGCTCTGTCTTCTCACACCACAGCCAACATCACAATAAGGTGAATTCTGCATTTCTAATGTAAGCTAAGGCATAACCTCCTCTGCCCTGTGGGCAAAGAGCCTGTGAAATTTCATTTAAAAATGAAGCTTTCATTATTGTTAACATCTAAAACAACCGACCTGCTATTTATTAAATGCTGTTTAATTAAAAACTGGATTAAGTGATTTAGGGCCTGAACCAATTCCCCTGATGTTATTGAGAATATTTCCACTGACTTTAATAGCAGTTGGATCTTGCCCCTAAGTTTAACCCGTTGGAAACAGCAAACAAATGCATATTCAGCTTGTCCTGCTAATCACTCTTTTGGCCCGCAGTCTGGAAACTGCAAATGTGCTAAGGATTAAATACAGCTTTGTCACCGGACAAAGAAATTGCATGCCAGGTTCTCACCAGTTGCACATTAATAAAGTGGGAATTTATAACTACATCTGAAGTAGGGTTTATAGCAGTCTGACACTCAGGGCTGAGAGTGGGTTAGGGAGACTTTTTTCCCCCTCTAGGTTACTGCAGGGGCGGATTAATAATTTTGCCGCCCCTAGGCCCGGAAATAATTGTCGCCCCTGGCCCCACCCCGACTCCACTCCTTCCCCAAAGTCCCGCCCTAACTCCGCCCCCTCCGTGCCCCTATTGGATCCCTTCCCCCAAATCCCCGCCCCAGCCCCGCCTCTTCCCCAGCATGCCGCGTTCCCCTTCCTCCCCCCTCCCTCTCTGACCAGCGAAACAGCTGCAGAGAAGTTCCCCTGCTCCAGCTGCCTCCTCCGTGAGCGTGCCGCCGCTTCCTGTTTCTCTCCCCTCCCCCCCTGCCCAGCGAAACAGCTGTTTCGCGGCGCAAGCGCTGGGAGGGAGGGGAGAGAAACAGGAAGCGGCGGCGCGCTCGTGGAGGAGGCAGCTGGAGCAGGGGAACTTCTCCGGGGGTGCTCAAATTTGCCGCCCCTGCAAATTTCCCGCCCTAGGCCTAGGCCTTGTCGGCCTAGGCGATAATACGCCGCTGGGTTACTGGCTTTAATCTGAAACCAAGTGAATGAATCTTTATCTGATTTTTCTGAAATTAGTTGGCGTTGAGGTCACTGTCCTAGTTGACAAGTGTCCGTGTCACAAAAGGACACCGTCACCACTGCCACCAACTGCTGCCCTGTGGACACTCCTAGCAGAGAGGCCAAAGACCAAATGAACATGGAGGCTACACTGCCATTCAGGCTAAGTGGTGGTCTCTCCAAGCCAGGGTTGAGGCATGTTGCCAAAAAGGGTGGGAAAGCTTGTGCGGCTGCTCTGCTCCCTGCTTATTTGTTCCGGGCATTTGGCAACTTTCACAAGCACTGACATAATGAATTTTTTCCCCCCAGCAGTAGAATTTCTGTTGAAGAAACACTTCCCTATAGCAGCACCGCTACAGTGCACTGGCAGCTGAGGAAAAGGCTTAACGGCTACATTCTGACTTGAGGCACAGCTCCAACGAAGGAGCATCGTATAAACTGTACTGCCCCGGGAGCAGCTGTCGGGGGTGCTGTGACTCAGACACGCCTGTATCAAAATTACACCAGCTCCCAGTGGGTAGAGATTTACTCCTGGCCAATAGCAGCAGTGATTGAGTACCGTCCCGCCCCAATGCTGGCTTAGCTACTGGGACCAATGAGTCCCTACGGCGCTCAGCTCCTTTATGGAGCTGTGAGCACAGGCGTGGTTCACCACCCTCCCTGACACCTGTCCCTTCTACGGCATCAGGGAGACCCTGGGGCACGTCGATCTGGAGTGGGCCAGGTTGCAGCTCCTTTTCCAGCTCTCCCAGAACCTCTCCTGAGGTTCTGGCTGCACTTTTCCCCGCACCGCCTGATATATGCACACCCTATCCGTGGCCCCATGAAGTCGCAAGGCCTCCTGGTCAACCTCCTCCTGGCGCTGGCCACGATGGCTGTCTATAAAACCAGGAGGAGGATGTTGGAAGGGGAGGTGCTCTGTGACTGTGGGTCTATTTCCACTCCTCCCTAGGTTCACATATCTGGGTGGAGTTCTTCTGGGCCACGTCTGCTGGCTCCTTAGAGACCTCTGAGGAGCAGTGGGCGCTCTCCGGGGTTCTCTGCTTAGTGTCCCCTTCTGGCTCCCTGTTTATGTCCCTGTAACCTTCACTCCTATTGTCGTTTTGTCATTTGTTGACCCCTCCCCCCCCCCGAAATCATTTGAGCCCTGCATTCAGTAGCTCCTCCCCTTATGCCGGGGGAGGGACATTTAGATGTAAGCCCGCCCACTCCTGGAACTTAATAGGTACTGGAACCAATGAGGGAGGGAGTGGGGAGCCACGGGGGTGGTAATTCTCCAGCTGCTCCCAAGACAGTAACTGGGCAAAGATTAAGCCCCACTTAATTTTATATGCATGAATCCAACATAGCCCATATAGGGGCATACTATGGGGGGCTTGCTCCCTCTTATTCCCTTGCGCAGGTGCATAGTCTGAGCCACAACCCAGCTCTTAACTAGACAAATCGCTAGACATTTTTTTAGTGATCTCTTTTATGTATGTGCTGCAAGAACAAAGAGCCCTGTATTGCATATTGTAGACAGAAGGTGCAGGATAAACTAAATACTTCCCCGACTCCCTTTAAACTCGACCACTCAGAACACTGAAAAATGCTCTTCACAAGTGCCAACCAGAACTATGCTGAACTCCTTGCTGGCCTGACAATGGTTCCCAGCCTTATTTTTGGATGTGATCTCATTGGCCGTGCACACAGGCTCTTTCAGCTTGGCTTGGCAATCTCATGACCGCCATGATAACGGGTGGAATACATCAGCTACTAACAGTGACCCGGGAATGACTGAGACTGTACCATAATGGGGGTGAACAATGGGCGGGGATATGGCAGGAGAGGCAGTGCTTTTTGCGGGTGATGACATAAGCTTTTCTAATAGCTCCAATAGCAATTATACTTTAATGTTTGTGTATTGGATAAGGATAGAAATCACTGTCTCTTTAAAAAAATGGGATTCATCTATTTTCTTCTGGGTTTAGATGCCTAGTTCAACTACACAGTCAAGATGGAGGGAAGGAGCAGAACCTACCTTGGGGCTAGATTGTCACAGCTCTTATATGGCCATGCAGGGGATAAAAGTGAGGAATGCCCCACACTCCTTTGCTTGAGCCTCTGCTCAACCAAGGGCTGCTTGGATTCTGGCTGTAGCCGAGAGCGAGCGAGAGAGGGAGACAATGAATAGGGGCTACTCTGCCGATACTCCCCACTGTGAGTGGGGTGGTGGAAATGGGCAGGAACGCTGGCTCTACCCGCTCCCTTGTTCACTGACCGGGCACGTGTGACTGGCTGGGCACATGGGTGAGCAAGCTACCACATGGAAGGGTGAAGTAACTTATTCCTTCCCCAGAGCAAGGGGGGAGCAGTGAAAGAGCAAAGTCTGTTCATTCCTGGGGTGGTCCAACTACATGCTGCCCCTTACCCAAGGCAGATAGCAAAATTACGATCTGGCTCTGGGAGAAGACTGGCAGGGAACAGATTTTAAATTTTTATTAAAGTTAATGTTTAAAATTAAATATACACAAGTTAAGAGGGAAGGTACTGTACATCTGGGGTCCGGCTTGAGTTATGAGGAATTACAGGTATCAGTTACAAGGATCTCGAGATACATACATATCACATAACCAGCATAGACCCAGATTGGGGTGCGGGTTTTTTTAAAGCTTTGGTGGATAAGTGGGCTCGGGTACGCCACTCATGGAATGTATAAAGAGTCCAAGTCAGTATCAGTGTCGCAAATAAGTACATGGGTGGGGTGCGTCCCTTGGTTCGTCAGGGAAGGAAGTGGATTATTTCCCTGCTCGGTGGTCTTGATTACTCAACGTGGTATTGACGGTGTCCTGTGTTGTGTTCCGTATAGATGTCTCTGGACCACCTGATGGTGTCGGACACCATGAGCTGTCTCATGAGCCGCTGCTACACACTCTTAGTCCTATTTCCTTCCTTTTGTGTGTGTGTGGGGGGGGGGGGAGAGGCGGTGAGGAGTGTCATTTAAAGCATCTCACCCCGTTTAGTAACTGATATACATCAGACAATGCTGCGTCGAGGTAGCAAAGCTGACACATAATCCTCTGTCACCCTGTGCTCCTTGTCTCAACCGAAGAGTCCCAAAGAAATCTCCAGGCTTGCTTCACTGGTGAGAAAAGCCTGAGCCGGGAAAATCTCCGCAAACAAACCCTGCCCAAGGGACTTGCATTCTAAAAGAGAAGTTTTCATTTAGTATGGCTGAGGAAACAAGGGCCCCGAGGCAGGCCCCACTGGCAGGAGGATCGGGCCCCAGGTTGGGAGCCATGAAGACCAAATGAGAGTGGCTGAAATCTCAGAACGGAAAGGTTGCAATACAATTGTGGGGAACTAGAACTGATGCACCAAGTTGTACAGAAATAGAATCTTGGTGCTAAAGGATTTAGGTGCCCACCACCTGTCTATGACTGGTCTGCCACTCAGACCCCTCTGCCCTGCTTTCATCCCTGTTAATTCACTCCACTGTCCAGCTTCCTGGACTCCTTCACCTCTCTCTTCTGCATGCATAACCTGCCTCAGCCATGCCCAACAGCTACTTCCTCTACACCTAGCCTCTCAGACCTGAGGGGCTACAGAGAAAATATCATCTCCCTTCAGAGGAGGAAAACTGATAAATAGCAAAAGAGAGCAGTAGAAATACCAGAAGGGAAATGGGTCAGTGGTGCCAGTATCAGGCCTCTTGTTTTCTCAGCCATGTTAAAAGGATAATTTCTCTTTTAGGATGAGTCCCTCTGGTAGGGTTTGTGGAGATCGTGGAGGCTTATCTCCAGTCTTGATGATTGTGTGGCTGGATGGTCCAGTGGACCGGGCACTGGCTTGTGACTTAGGAGACCTGGTTTCTAGTCTCAGCCACTGATTTCCTATTGGACCTTGGGCAAGGAATTAACTCCACCCTGTGCCTCAACTCCCCATCTGTAACACTGGGATAATACATCACAGGGGTGTGGTGTCGATCAGATCCGCTAAAGATTGTGAGGCTCTGTGATGGGCTGTCCATGCCACACAAGGCAAAGCAGGTTGTTGGGCAACTAACTTGGTAGGCTCCATCTCGGGGAGAGCCAGGGCCTGAAAAGTTAATTGATGATGGAGCCCAGCTGGGCACGGGCAGGCTGAGCTTGTATGAAGCCAGCAAGCTGATAACAGAAGAGGGCTGCAGGGGAAGTAGTCTTCAGTTGTTCCCTGGGAGGAGGGAGTTTGGGATGGTAAACCCAAAGGAGGGGGCCAGAAGATATGAAGGAGTCCTGGGAAATCACAATAGGGCCTGGGAGCCAGTAGACAGTAGTTGCTGGACAGGGTCCCTGGGCTGGAATTCAGAATAGACAGCAGGCCTGATTTCCCCTACCAGCCCCTGGGAAAGTGGTACAGACCTAGCCTTGGACCAGAAGACTGTGTAGAGCAGAGGACCGAGTGGGATTTTGATACCCTGGAAGGGGAGAACTATACAGTGAATGGGCTGGAGTGCTGAGTCACGAAGAGGGAGCACCACACGACTTGGAGAGCAAGGGGGGCATGTGGTGTGAGCAACCATCGAGAGGGGGCGTCTGACCAGAAAGGAGCTAATCCCCAGATGCAGCCATACGGCAGGACCTCAAGGGTGAGCAGTAAGCCCCGTGACAGGCGCTCAAAAACTATAGGGATAGAACTTGTTTTTAAATAAACTCAGAGAAGCATTGTAACTCTTTCTTTCAGCTATAATTCTTGTCCCAATAGAGCCAAAGCCAAGTCAGCTTAATGCTGTTATTTTCTATCTTCCCATAAGTCATATTGTATTAAAAGGAACAGCTTTTACTGCAGAATACAAACTGCAAACAAACCTAGCAGGGAAAAGGAGACGTATTTCACAATGTACTAATTGTGGGCCATTCTGGAGATAGCACAAATATTTAGTACTGACTAATATCCTTTCCCTAGACTGTACAAAGTCATTATAATGAATGATCTACCCTTCTGAGTGTCTGTGCATTATGCATGTTCTCTGGACAAGTTGTGATCAGGACCATGAATTATGCCAATTTATTATGATTAAAGTGATAGTATTTAGCATTTATATAGCACTTTATATTTGCAAGGGGAATTTTAACTAACTAACCCTTGCAACACTCACATGTATTCAAGTGTTATCACCATTTTACAAATGAGAAACAGATTCAGAGGTTAAGGCCCAGATCCTGAAAGGTAATTAGGCTCCTAACTCCCACTGGCTGAAATCAAGGAGCCTAAATACCTTTGAGGATCTGGACTTGTCTCTGACTTCAGAAGGCTGTGTCAGAGCCAGGATTAGAACTCAGTGTCCTGGTTCCGTGATCCATCCACTAGATCATATATCTCCAGTTAAGAGTTTATAAAAATGATTGGGCTTGGGGAGTGCTGGAATCTTCTGGCATATTCCAGAACTCCCCACAATAACTGCCCTGCTTCCCCGGGGAAGTTATTGTGAGAGGACATTGAGCAAAGAAACGGAAGCATCACATCATCAGAACCAACTATGTTGGCTAGCAGTTTCCCAGAACTGTTTTTTATGAATTAACCCTTTGATGGGTGTCATATACCACAGTTAGTTCCTGGGCACTTACACCTCCCCCTGAAGAAATTTGGATCCTCAAACTCCATATCCACATGACACGCAGCCTTAAGCCCCACAATCTCAGCTGACCAAGCTTTTAGCCACTCTGGACTTTAAAAAAAAAAAAGGCAGATGGATTGATATGGGGAAACCCCCTGAAATAAAGCTACTTTCTATGAGTCATTGTAGTCCTGATCAAACCCTTCAAAGAATATATATATTTTTTTACAGACTACCTTTATCTCAAGGGCTCTCCTTCCCATTAGCTTAGTCCACCTTTTCCTTTTTTTAAAAGCTTCTCTGGTTTTGTGACATGTCAGTAGCAATGGCTTTCCGTGTACCTATCCTGCAGAATCTAAATTTTAAAAAGCAGCTGTAGCCTTAGGGAAAGATTTTGGGTGCCTCATTTTTTAGTCCTTTATCCCATCTTCAGGATACAGACACTCCAGAGGAAGGTGTGTGTGTGTGTGCAGCCCATTAATCCTATATTGGTAGTGAATTGGGCAAATGTGACAGCAAATGTGAAAAATCGGGATGGGGGTGGGGGGTAGTAGGAGCCTATATAAGAAAAAGACCCAAAAATCGGGACTGTCCCTATAAAATCGGGACANCAGTCCTTTATCCCATCTTCAGGATACAGACACTCCAGAGGAAGGTGTGTGTGTGTGTGCAGCCCATTAATCCTATATTGGTAGTGAACGGGGCAAATGTGACAGCAAATGTGAAAAATCGGGATGGGGGTGGGGAGTAGTAGGAGCCTATATAAGAAAAAGACCCCAAAATCGGGACTGTCCCTATAAAATCGGGACATCTGGTCACCCTAGGACTGTATCAGGGAAGAGAATCCATCTCAACATTCCAACCTTCTTCCCAATCCTGGGAAGTCTGTGATTAGTTTATTTCCTGAAGGAAGAGGATGTGTCCCCCTTAGAAATGTCTTACCCTAGCTGGTATAACAGGATATTCACATAAATGTCTAATCCTCGTTTCATTACAGAGTCAACTTTAAAATCTGTTTGCAGAATAAACACAGTTAAAATCAAAGCTAATGGAATCATGAAATGCCTTAGTTGATTTGCACTTGAGCGCATGCTACCGCTAAGTACACTTTTAAAGTTATAAAGAGATGAAGAATGATGATATAATGTTAAAGCATAATTCATCTAGACATCGTTCGGAATGCTCACCCTGTTAGGCATATAATGCATCTGAAACACTGTAAAGATGCATTTAAAAAACCATTGAGAGATCAAAGTCAGTTAGCACGAATGAGCGGTCATTGTAGACAGGGTTGACACATTTCATATCTGTTCCTATATATATATATATAAATATAAGGCTCTGAACTTCTGAAGAGATGTCTGATTCAATCTTAGTCAAAGATTATCTCAGCTGCCACTTAGCATTAACAATTTTCATGTGTTTTTGTGTGATGAAGCAAGTACTCTCTCTGGGGATGATGCACACGGTAGCGTTAGGTGCTAGAATAAATTGTGGTAGGAGGGGGAATGAGCTGATTGATTGAGAAAACAATTTCCTGGATTCTTAGCTTTTGCGTACTGTGACGGTGTACCTCTTTCATCGTGGCAGGATTCAGCATTGCCCCTCTGGCGTTGAAGGGACCTGACGTAAATCAGTCCCACTCAAGAGGTTTAATACGTCACATTGGCTTATTTACAATATTTTACAGTGTAGGCCCAAAGGGCGTCTTTAAACATAAACAAAAATAAAATTAGATTTCCTAACTCTCTTATACCTCTTTCCTAACTCTCAGGGGCGGGGGGACGGATAGCTCAGTGGTTTGAGCATTGGCCTGCTAAACCCAGGGTTGTGAATTCAATCCTTGAGGGGGCCACCTAGAGAGCAGGGACAAATAATTGGTCCTGCTAGTGAAGACAGGGGGCTGGACTCAATGACCTTTCAGGGTCCCTTCCAGCTCTATGAGGTAGGTATATCTCCATATATTATTATTATACCAGCTACCGATCACCAGCCACCCTATCAAACACTCTTGGCCCAGCAATGTTGGGAACAAAGGCCCTCTCCCCAAATACAAGGCTTCCCCTTGTAGGGTAAAACAGCTCTTTACCTAGGAGGAGTCTTTCCCCTTACTACACACAACTGTTCTGCACCTTGCTTCTCACCTCCCCTCCCCTCTCTCAGTGGAAGAGGTTTTTAAAGGTCACAGGCTGCCCTTAATTAGACTCAGGTGCCCATAATTAACCTGAGGCAACTTCTTTCAGTTCATAGGGGATAGGGCTTTAGTCATTCTAAGACAGATACCTGCCTTCAACCACCCTCCCATAACTCAGGTCTGACTTTTTCACAATACCTATTGAAGGAGAGGCATGTTTTCTGCTAGAGTCTTAAAATGGTTAGTAAACATTCCCTGGCAAATGAGTAACTAAAGGCCTGACTTTGCAACCAGCTCCAGTAATTCCAATCCTTGCATATTGGCACTCTACAGGAACGGGTGCAGGATCTATGGATGTCACTTTGGTTTTTGCGCCCGAGAGAGTGAAGCCTTTTATCTGATGTGATACAGCAGCATGGTACGACTCCGTGTTCCTTGACCAGTATAAGAAAGTCGTTTGGGCTAGATGCAGGAATCACGGGGAGAACTCTCTGGCCCGTGTTTCATGCAGGAAGTCACACTGTGTGCTCATAAGGGCATTACAGATGGGAATAGGTCAAAGGGGAGGGGGAAAAATCAGTCATTTTGAAGAGCTTTGGTTTTTTGTTTGTTTTTCCTCTTCCTGCCTCCCCCACCCACTGCAACATTCAATACAGTCAGGGGTTGAAACGTTCCCACATAAATGTAAGACTGCTGTACGTAAACCCTCTTTGTCACGGGAGGAGATTAAACAAATGGGCACAGTCAAGTACAAGTTGGAGGGGGAATTGTTCTAGAACCCACTACTCTGGGAGCAGCCATGTTTAAACATAATTGGCTACAATCTCAGGATTTATAGAACCTAGACATGGAATACACAGTTTATGGGCCACGTTTTGAAAAGAGCTCAGCATCCAGAATCAAGGCCAGGTTTTCAGGAGAGCTCGACTCCCATTTAGGCACCTGAATAAGCGGCCATCTTTTCAGATGAGTACGGCCTATATTGGGTGCGAAGTACTCTTGAAAGTTTGTGTGTTTTTAAGGTACCTAGATAGATACTAGAGCACTTTTGAAGATGTGCCCAAGCGCACTCTTGAAAATCTGTCCTCACATGGGTGAATAACTGTTACTTGCCCTTAATTTTGTGTTTGATTAACCTATACTGTATAGGTTAATTTTTGTAAAATATTTCCAGCATCCTACTAAATACTGGTCAGGTGGCCTGATGGAATCAAAGTTTTGGTTCAAATCCACAAAGAAGCTTATATATGTGATAATGTGGATAAGATGCATTCTCATTTAAAGACACAAAGTCAATAACCTTAAACTAAAGTTGCGTGTTGTGCGTTGGAATGAGTGTCTCCTTTATGTGGATTAGCGCAGGATTATAAAGCAGAGAGTGAAAATGAATATTCTTGTTAGCTAATGGCAGTGTAAGAGGAATGTGTATACCAAGGCCTTTGTTCCTAGGCCAGTTGTGTGGACTGTTGAAACAATACTGAACAGGAATAACATCCCATAGGATTGGTCAGTGACTACGTTGAGGTATTGCAGTCTTGAAAGAAGGATGTACTGTCACTATCATTTCTGACATCTTTTATACAACATCCCTTTGAGAAAACAAGATGGTTTACCAGAAGAAAATCTTGCATCTAATCAGATTATTTTTTAATGTGAATATTCTGCTTTCTCTCAGTTTACATTTAAATTTGTCATTGTTGCACTAGGGAAATCAGAATGGGGAGTATCTTTTGTAGTAGCAATTTATGAAAGACTTCTGACAATATTTTTGATGTTTTGTCACAACTGAAGTGCAGTCTTACTCTCTGCTTGGTCTGATGACAAACGGTGTGTCTGTCAGTCTATTCAGCCATCATATATTAGTCATGCAAATTATTTTACTGTAATTTTAATGGTATGGGTCTGTCACAGGGTGTTCTACTCACCTCTAGGTGGTGCCTCTCTGGCAATTCTGGGGATTAGCTCTGCCCAATTCAACACCCCCTTTCTTCTCTCCTACTGTTGCAGCTTTCTTTCTGCCCACAGAGTCACTCAGCCCTCCGGCCAGGTCACACTGTGATTCCCCTTCCAAGGGAGTCTTTCTGCACCGGCAGTGTCAAGATTCCTCATGCCCGCTGCCCTATGTCACTGCCACAGTGACTCCGGCAGTCTTCCTATTCACCAACTCTGCAGTGGTTGGTAGGGAAACCCAGGCCTGCCCTCTGCTCTGGGTTCCAGTCCAAGGCTTTACAGAGAGCAGTTAAGGTCTGCACCTACATTTACCTTACTGCTTTTACCCCTGAACTACCTACTGTGCTTTTCCAAGCTTTTTCGTTCTCCAGCCTTCCTAGTCAGACACCTCTCTCTTAGGTCTACTAGGTAAATCCTTCCTCCTAGGTTCCTATCCCTTTCCTCAGGAGTTGCTATCTCCCCTTGCCTCGGGGAGAGAGACTGCAGGCTGCCTCCTGGCGTCTAGAAATTTTGTCTCTGCATCACATCCAGACGTGACCTGTATCCAGTCAATATGGGGATAGTTGAAATCATCCGTTATTATTGAGTTTTCTATTTTTATAGCCTCGATAATCTCCCTGCGCATTTCACAGTCACCATGACCATCTTGGTCAGGTGGTCTGTTGTATAGTCTGTCTGCTATACTCTTATTATTCAAGCATGTAATTTCTATCCATAGAGTGCGTGTCACTTCAGGATGGGATGCACAGACAACATATCTAGACACATTAAATGACTGCTTCTTGGAGTAGCTAGTCCTGGAACCCACCAGGGGAGAGGTAATTCTTGATTTAGTCTTAAGTGGCACACAGGAATTAGTCCAAGAGCTGAATACAGCTGAACCACCCAGTAATAGCAACCACAACATAATTAAATTTAACATCCGTGGTGGCAGGGGAGGGGTGGGAGAATGCTAGAGAAACCCACCACCGTAGCATTGAACTTCAAAAAGGGGAACCACACAAAAATGAGGAAGCTAGTTAAAATGGTAACTAAGAGAAACAGTCACAAGAGAAATGCTTGCAAGCTGCATGGAAACTATTTAAAAAACAACTTAAGAGAGGTTCAAACTAAATGCATACCGCTAAATAAAAAAACCACAGAAAGAAACAAAAACAAAAAAAATTGCCACCATGGCTAAACAGAATAAAAGAGATGGTTAGCGACAAAAAGGCACTAGAAGTCAAATCCTATTAAGGAAAATAGAAAGGAGCATAAACTCTGGCAAGTCACTTGTAAAAGTATAATTAGGCAGGCCCAAAATTTGTAGAGCAACTAGCAAATAAACAACAGCAAAAAAAAAAAAAAAGTTTTTTAATTACATCAGAAGCAGGACGCCTGCCAAACAGTCAGTGGGTCACTGGAGGATTGAGGCACAAAAGGAGCAGTCAAGGAAGACACGGCCTTTGTGGAGAAGCTAAATGAATTTTTTGCATCAGTCTTCACTACAGAGGATGTGAGCAATTCTTCTTAGGTGACAAATCTGAGGAACTGTCCCAGACTGAGGTGTCATCAGAGGTGGGTTGGAACAAATTGATAAATTAAACAGTAATAAATCACCAGGACCAGATGGTATTCACCCAAGAGTTCTGAAGGAACTCAAATGTGAAATTGCAGAACTACTAACTGTGGTATGTAACCTATAATTTAAATCAGCTTCTGTACCAGATGACTGTAGGATAGCTAACGTAACACTGATTTTTTTTTTTAAAAGGCTCCAGAGGTGATCCTGGAAATTACAGGCTGGTAAGCCTAACTTCAGTTCCAAGCGAAAAACAGAACCAGTAAAGAACAAAATTATCAGATGTATAGATGAACACGATTTGTTAGGAAAGAGTCAACATGGCTTTAGTAAAGGGAAATCATGCCTCATCAATCTAGTACAATTCTTTGAAGGGGTCAAACATGTGGACAAGGGTAAGCCAGTGGATATAGTGTAGTTGGACTTTCAGAAAGCCTTTGGTAAGGTCCCTCACCAAAAGCTCTTAAGTAGACTAAAGCAGTCACAGAATAAGAGGGAAGATCCTCTCATGGATCAGGAACTGGTTAAAAGATAGGAAACAAAGTGTAGGAATAAATGGTCCGTTTTCAGAATGGAGAGAAGTCAATACCACTGTCCCCCAAAGATCTGTATTGGGACCAGTGCTGTTCATAAATTATCTGGAACATAAATATTCATAAATGATCTGGGAAAAGGGGTTAACAGTGAAGTGGCAAAGTTTGCAGGTGATACACAATTATTCAAGATAGCTAAGTCCAAAGCAGACTGAAAAGTTACAAAGGAATGCACATTGGAAAATATAATCCTAGCTATACATACAAAATGATGGGGCCTAAATTAACTGTTACCACTCAAGAAAAAGACCTTGGAGTCATTGTGGATAGTTCTCTGAAAAGTATTAGCTTTTGACTGCTACTGCACATTGAGCAAACAGACTGTTAGGATCCATTAGGAAAGGGATAGATGAGAGAAATTATCATAATGCCACTATATAAATCCATGGTACACCCACACATTGAATACTGTGTGCAGTTCTGGTTGCCCAATCTCAAGGAAGATATATTAGAATTGGAAAAGGTACAGAGAAGGGCAATAAAAATAATTAGGGGTATGGAACAGCTTCCATATGAGGAGAGACTAGAAAAACTGGGACTGTTCAGCTTGGAAAAGTGACATCTAAATGCTCGGGGAGAGAAGAAAGAGAAATCTGTGGATGTTCTAGAGGTCTATAAAATTGAGTGGTATGGAGGAAGTGAATAGGGAAATGTTGTTTACCCCTTCACATAACTCAAGAACCAGGGGTCACCAGATTAAATTAATAGGCAGCCAGTTTAAAACAAACAAAAGGAAGTACTTCTTCACAGTCAACCTGTGGAATTTATTGCCAGGGGATGTTGTGAAGGCCAAAAGTAAACTCAGTTCAAAACAGAATTAAGTTCATGGAGGCTAGGTCCATCAATGGCTATTAGCCAAGATACCCTGGGATAACAGGGGATGGATCACTCGATAATTGCCCTGTTCTGTTCATCCCTCTTGGCCACTGTCAGTAGACAGGATAGTGGGCTAGATGGACCATAGATCTGACCAAGTATGGCCGTTCTTATGTATCCAGGTAATACAGGGATAGTTGTAATCCATTATTCCTAGGGTTTTCCTGTTTTTTGGCATCTTCCTGAGCATTTCCCAGTCACTGTTAGAAACCTGGTCAAGTGGTCAGTAGTAGAGTCCTACTGCTATACTTTTTTTAACATATAGTGCCACTCCCCCACCATTGTAACCTACTCTGTAATTCCTATGTATTGTGTACCAGGGTATTACCATGTCCCACTGATTATAATTCTTCCATCACGCCAAAACGCCCAAATAAAATAAACACATTCTATATGTTGTACCATAATTCTGCTATATTTTAGTTTTATAATGCAGTCAAAGGCTTTGACCACTGAATGGATTAGATTTAAATCCAGGCACCAGAGGTCGGTGCCTTACCTTTGAAATAGAAAATGAATTTATTTTAAAAGCAATGTACATTTGAGGAAGAATTTCTCTTCCATAAAGATAACATGTATTTTGCCAGTTGCATTTATAATACAGTATCAATACTCTCCTGCACCGTGCATTTGTAATATTTCACATAGTTCTCTTCAAAAATTGATGCTGTGAGTGGAATTACTTCAGCTCTGGCACTTACTGGCTGCAAGAATAGTGTCCTCTATTGAACATTGACAGCGAGCTAAAACACTACCAAAATATTGTTGCTAGCAAGAAACGTGTTATACTGAATGCTAACCACAAAGTTGTGGTGGTCTTTTATGTAGAAGAGCTGACCCAGCAGAGCCCCAGCTGTGTCGGTTTCATTTTTAATAAGGGTGTCTACTACTCACTGTTGGGTCACTTCCTCGTGGCCACATCTGGGGACTAGTGCTCAACCAGTCTGATGGCCCTTCCTTCAGTTGCTTACCCTTTCTCTCTCTCAGGACTCTGTATTGCTTCCTCTTTGTAACTCAGGGTGCTCCCTCTTTGTGGCTTGGCCCTCCGGCCAGCTCACTACAGTGTTCTCCCTTTCCAGGGTCTCAAAGTCCCAGTGGACAGTCTGTCTCAGGCTGTCTTCCATTCCATTCCCAGACTATGCCACTTCCCCTGGGGATGGTAGAGGAACCCCAGGCCCATCAACTACTCTGGGTTCCAGCCCAGGGACTCTGTCTAGCAACTATGATCTAAGAAAGCCCAGACCCTGTTGCTGTTTCCCTGGGCTCTTTCCTACCTTCCTTTCTCAGTCTTCTGGCCCACCCCTGGGTTATCACTGGAACCACCACTGTTCCCTGTGGCTACTTCACCCTTTCCCAAGTACTTGCTAGAGTCTGTATTCCCAGGCAAGATCCCAGGGTTTAGTCCCCACTAGGACTCCGTGTCTCTTACCAGTTCCCTTCCGCTCTAGAGAATGACTGCAAAGTTCCTTCCTGCAGCCTCCCTCTTACCACCAACTTCCTCTCTTTGTAAGCCCAGCTGACCTTCTCCCTGAGCCGGACTTCACCAGCGATTAGGCCTCATCCATCCCTGACTTTCCAACCTGTAAGGTTAATTGGCCTATTTTACTGTTCAGGGCTCGTGTTGTGTAGATGGTGTCCTATCACAAAGGGCATTGCAAGATCCAGACAAATCGTTCGCTTTCTTCAGTGGCTGCAGATCAGTAAGGACCTGATTGAGCAAGGTACTCAAGCATGTGCCTAGTTTTAAGCATGGGAGTAGTCCTCAGTGGGAGACTACTCCCATGCTTAAAGTTAAGCATGTGCTGAAGTAAGTACCTTGCTGAATCAGGCCCTTATCGCGGTGTCTGTATTTTATTCCAGGGGCTTGCACACTGGCACTCTTTGTATGCTTCCATTCAACCAGACATGCCTCTCAAAATGGGGGCCAGAAGGAGGTGGTGGAGAGCCACTGTGTCACTTCTATATCATCCAGGGATTCTGTCTATATTGGAGCAATCCCTATGTAGCCAGGGAAGTCAGTTTTACAGCACCTTTGTTTCACACTAGTGTAAAAGATCTGGCCCTTTAAGATAAAGACGGGCTAAGCAAAGGCTTGTGCAGGTAGGAAAATATATTTAAGCATCCTGTTTCAAACATTACCTATTCCCAAAGTTGATTTCCCTAGCTGTGAAACAAACTTTTACAGGTGAAGCATGTCACATGTCGTAGGCAATGCTGTCCGACTAACAGGAGGCAGAGCTAACTGAGCACAGATACTCACGTCAGGGAGGGATGGTCCTGAATACAGGGCAGCAATTCCTTTGTGCCTACAGGGAAACTCATTTGTATGCAATGGCACAGACAGAGTACCTCTTCTCTGCCCCTCTGTCAAACCTAGTTAGCCCAGAGAATCTCCGGAGATTTAATAATGCAGTATAACAAAGTCACCAAAGAGGTAAACAAGAAGAGAGTGTCTTCCTGCATATTTGACGGGCATGTCAGGAAGCTTGGCTGTTACGGGTGTTTAGTTGAGAAAATTCCAAGTGCCCCAAATCAGGGCCTTAGAATGAAAACACCTCTTAAACCTTAACAATAGCAACCCTGCCACAGTGGCATAATGCTTTCAATGTATTTAGCCCATTTTGATACCGAATGCTATCATTTTTCGTGCACAGCTGATCTCGAATCACTTGCTACGACGGCAAACAAATAAACCCCTTCAAATATAAAATAGCATGTTCATATACTGAAGTCTGTCAATAGAAAGCATCCATTATTTTTTATCTCTAAAGAAGTGGTGTATGTATTTACCTTCTCTAAAATGTACAGTGGGGTCTACAGGTTTCCTTCTGAGTTGTTGTGCTTAGAAAGTTCTTAACACTGAAACAGGTTTTAACTCATTTTTATAGCACTGGTAGGCAGTGTCTTCTTAATAACATTTTCTCAGACTAGAGAAATGTTACCATTAGAGGTGGGCTGTTGCTAGACAGAGGCATGTCTCTGAGCTCGACTAGACACTTCATTAAAGAATAAATTCAAGCCAGGATCTAACTTCTTGTTGGTGTTTTGGTTTTTTGTTGAATAGAAGTCTAAAGAAATAGAGGCATTTCTGTGTAACCCTTTTGCCACGTCTTAGCAGCAGCAACAAGGGGGCTGAATTAAATAGCTCTTGCAACCAATAAACACCCGTTGCTTGAACCCCCACCCAGAAGTTCTGGGCTCACTAAATACCTTCCCTAGGTGCCTCTCACAGGCAATACATCCCCACTCACAAGCACTGAGTCTATGTATGAGACAAGGAAAACTTATTAGGGGAAAATGGAACACAGCGTCAACTTGGGAAAATGCAGCACCCATATATCTATGTGAATGATAAGTAAAACACTCTCTTTGGCAGTAGGCTGTTAACTCAGTTCCTTCCACCACCAGCGTGAACGTCAAATCGGAAAATGTGCCTTTTGCATATCAGTTCCACACCCCTCCGCCCAATAACTTAGTGTGAGTGAGCAGGGTAGTCCTAGATTCCTGAGGTCCATTCCAGGAGACTTGCCTCTAGTCCCGTGGGCAGTGCTGTCTGGTCCTGTCTTGAGGCTCCACTACCTAACCCAGTGGTAGTTACTTCAGCTTTATTTAATGGCTGGATAGGAGAGACCTCACCAGCATTCATTCAGCTCTGTGGCTTCAGCAAAGAGCCCTCTTTATGTTGCATCCTGTCAAGGATCCACCGTGCAGAGATGACCCATGCCTGCCGATAATGGAGGGTAGACTGAGGGGGGGCACGTGATCCCTCGCCTCTACCACCTTAGCATCATCTCCCATAGCAAAGTCCTTAGCCTGCATTATCTCTCGCCATGAGGTCCTCTCAGGAGCACAGGATCTGCAGGAGAGAAGAACCAGTAGCATATAGGAGCTATGAGCAGACTCCTTGCCCTCAGATAGAACCTTTTTCCCCTTCCTTAGTGCCATACCACTATCCAACCAGTCTGGAGTTTGTATATAGTTATGGCGGCTCTCACAATATCACTGGATGATTCTGGGTAGAAAGCTTATGCAAATGAAGCTAGCTGAAGCCCTATATGTTCCTGTGCACGAACACCTGGGAGCAGAGAGTCTTTTCCTCTGTAAAGCTTCAGGACATAGGGCTTATGTTTATATATATTAAATAATAAACAAGGCATTTGTAAATACCAATCACCATGGTCTCTAGGCACCAAGTGTTGTATCTGTAATACAGGAGTTTTGCTCCACCAAATTGATTTTGACTTGTACAAGATGTTCCCATCTAACATCTTTGACCTATGTGTTCCACTTGCTCTTGCTAAAACGTTATATTGATTTGAAGACTTCCATAGTGCTGCACAATGCTCTGTCTGCTTTTGTGTACTTCGGATGGGATATCAAACTGGACTGATCTTGACCTCTTAATTTTTAAAGATCCTATGGCGCTTTTGCAAGACAAGTGCTAGCCCTGGCATCCTGGCAAATTGGTG
Source organism: Platysternon megacephalum (assembly GCA_003942145.1). Classification (NCBI taxonomy): domain Eukaryota; kingdom Metazoa; phylum Chordata; order Testudines; family Platysternidae; genus Platysternon; species Platysternon megacephalum. Next base: position 3,788,295 of record QXTE01000065.1, on the reverse strand, counting down.
CAATTTTATCTTGTTTATCTAAAATGTCCTAGCTGCTTCCACTGGACTAATTCCTCTTCGTCTTCTGTCCTCTAGGGTTGTGTAAAGTTCCTGTCATCTGTTAAATGACTCCCCCCCGCCTTACATCTCTTTACATATTGGTTGGCTAAGTGACCTCAGTCTATCTGATGCAAAGAACTATATTGAGACAGTGATGACTGCCATCTTGGCTGGCCAACACACTAAGAATTGAACTAGAGACCTCCAGACCTACAAGGGGTACACACGGCTACAGCTTGAGGTAAAGAGCACAGTGTGACATTACACTCCATATTCTTTATGAAATTATGCTTATGATATGGTATAGTGGGGCGACTGCCTCACTCCAGCAGAACAGGGGTTAAAAGCAGCCCTGGAGAGGACTGCAGCTAGGAAAAGGAGTGAAAACCGCTGAGGGAGTGGCTGACCACAGGTGTGGTCAGCCCGATCACGGCCCAGCTGGCTCTGATAAGAGGGCTGGCTGGCCAGGAGCAGAGGAGTCTCACTCTAGCACTGGAGTGGGAAGGGCTAGATGCCTGGGAGCAAGGTATCTGGAGTGGAGCAGTGCTGGGGAAGGTCAATAGGGAGCTGAGGAGCTCTAGCCTGGTAAACCCCCAGGCTGCAGGCCTTGTTGAAAGCCTACGAAAGGTTCTGGGGCTGCAGGGCAGCCCGGGGATAAGCAAAGTCCACCCCCTTGCCAATGATGAGTGGCCATTACAGACTGAAGTCTGCCCCAGTGAGAGGGGGCTAGATGACGACTGGCAGTAGCCACTGAGGCAAGGTGGACATAGAGGGTTAGGGGTTCCCCTGGGAGGGGAGACCCAGACTGTGGAGGTACTGCTGGTGGCAGAACCCTGAGGAACGGGCACCGGGGTCCGGGAGGGACACGGGGCCTCAGGCAGCCAAGCCACCAGCCAGAAAAGGCGCTCTGAAGCTGGACAAGAGCTAATTCCCAACCCACCAGCAGGAGGTGGTGAGTCGTCGCATTGCTACATATGGATATGACATAACTGAGATGTACTTTCTGCGAGATAGCTCGTGTAAGATACCATTGGAAAGGTTCTGTTTTACTGAATGTGATTATCCAATGTGTATGCCGGTATCAGTTCTGTATCTGAAGTTAGGAATACTGACCATGTCTCGGTATTTCAAATGGGTTACTTTGGGTGTCACCTCCAACGAGCCCTTCAGTTACAACAATGAGAAAGCCAGACAGTGCTAATGGCCCATTAGCAAAGACAATGGGCTGTAAAAGAGCGTCGTCTTCCTGTGGACGCTGGAGACAGGCTACGAGCAATGGCTGCCACAGCCATGCATAGACATGGGTCTGAGTCACCTGGGACTGGATACCCCTCATTCCCATTTGGAATGCCAGTGTTTTTCCACTGGAAGACAAAGGGTTCCCACCTTCCACAAGAGCTATATAAGGCAGGGGAGTGACCATCATCGTGGTTCTCCTCTGCCTCCCCACCCAAAGAGATACTGGGAAACACCTGGAAACAAGAACTGAACCGGGGGGAGAAGGGTTGAGCCCAAGCTGGAAGGGCATCTAGCTTGTGAATAATAATACCTGAGGTCTCAAGCTGGAGACCAGTGCAGCTGCCTTTCAAGACTGTCTGTAATCTGCCTGCTACAATATGTAGGGTGAGAAATTTCTATTTGTAACCAATTTCTTTAGTGAAACAAGCTTAGTTTCGGTGTTTTGTTTTATTTGCTTAATAATCTGCTTTGTTCTGTTTGCTATCTCTTTAACCACTTAAAATTCACCTTTTGTAGTTAATGAACTTATTTCTTGTTTATAATATAACCCCGTTTGTACAATTAATAATGGGGGTTATATTATAATGGATAAGAGGCTGTGCATATCTTCCTCCACATTGAGGGAGGAGGTGGATTTCATAATATACGTTTGGGTCAACACTCCAAGGGAGGTGGACACCTGAGTGCTGGGTCAAGTCCCTTAAACTGAGTCTTCCCAGAACTGATCTCAGTGTCTGTGTCATTTTGCAGCGAGGTGTGGCCCTGCCTGTGTGTGTGCTGGAGAAGGTTTAATAGCCTGGCTCAGCAAGACAGGTAAAAAGGGGGCTCAGGCTGGCAGAACAGGCGGGTTCAGTGATATCTCAGCACATCAGGTGGCATCCTAATGGAGGCAACCTGTCACACCCAGACTCTATATGGGCTGTAAAACTCCAATCCTCTGTGGATTGGCACAGAGGGGGACCTATAACACACATGCACTTGCCTGCTGCGGGTTACAGTTGCACAGCTGAAATCACAGAAAGTGGGGAGATGGAAAAATTCAGTTTCCACTCCAGCAACAGAGTTGACTCAGCTATGTTGCACAACCGCTGGGTACCCAATGGAGATTAAAAAAAGATCCCTGTGCTTAACTTCAGCATTTATGTGCTCATAGTTTGGCATGAGGGAGAGGGAAGTTCCCCCCATTGGTACCACTGTTTGTTTGGTTGGAGATGGTTTTCTGTAAAACGGGACAGTTGCACAGATGTTTAGGAAAAGAGATGCTCATTTTTGGATGACTAGACAAGACGCTGCAGAATATCAGAGAGAGAACAAAAACTGCAACAATGCTAATGTTGCAAGATCCATGATTTCTTTTTCTTCACCTGCAGTTTTCTCCTTCAGTACCATTAAGGCAAGTTTTTAAATGGCTTTGCATAAAGGTTTCCTCATACAAACAGGCCCAGCAGCAACCCCCTTCTTTGGGAAATCATACAGTGATTAAGCAAAGGGGTGAGGTTTTGGTCACTTTAAAACAAAATCTTAGCAAATGCACATTGATTGTGTTTAAAAAGTCAAGGTGGTCAAAAATGTTGTCAATTTTTTTACAATTCTTTTACAAAATGGAATTTTAACCAAAAAATTTTATTGAAAAATATTTTATATTTGTCAACCCTCCTCCCCCAAATAGTCAGATTTCAGCAGCTGAAAACCAAATATTGTTTTTTCTGTCAACTCCAAAATATATTTTTTTAATCTTTTTTGAGGAAAATGAAAGGGGAAAAATTAATTGAAAATATTCATCGGGAGAGAAAATAATTTCCCAACCAGCTCTATGGAAGTGATTTTTCTATTGATCGTTTTTCATTCTCCATCCAATTAAGCAAATAGACCAGTCCTCAATTAGCAGCATATATGTCACATTCCAAGTTTCAGACTTTACCTGGTTTTGCTATAATTCGGTCTAAATATGTGGTCAATACTTTTTTTTTTTAAAGTGGCAAAAGCAGATACCCTTTCCTGTAGCTCAAAAATGCTTAGATTTTATTCAAACTTCATATTAACAAAGGAAAACGAAAACCATTTTCAGGCAGAGAACAAGCTTATACAAATTTAATTCAAAAATGCCAATGTTACTGAAAGTCACAAATGTAGGAGAGCAGAAGTTTATAATAGAATTTTTTCTGCAACCTTAGCTATGCTGGACACAAGCATTGTCTGGTATAATAAAGAGACCCATTCTCCTCTATGCAGGAACAAAATGTATAGCTCAAAAGATCCTCTTTCCATTATGGTGGCATAGTTCAATCCATCCCTGAAGAATCCAGCAGTTCCTGAGAATAAAGTGGACCTCAGGGAATCTGCGGGAACCAAGGGACATTCACCAAGGGAACCAAGGGACCTCAGGGAATCTGCGGGCAGGGGACATTCAAGATGTCCCCTGCCTCTCTTTGGCTGCCAGGACCTTGTGACTCACACCTACCTATGGACTACATGGTTCCTGCAGAAACTATATTGTTCCAGGATCTCCCCAAATGTATCTGCAAAATTCCACCTCATAGGGGGTGGGGACAGAACAAGTGAATGCTACTCCAGGCTGTATCAACCTGAGATGGGTTCCCCCACAGCACTGGGACAAGGGAATCCATAGGGTGCCAGAAAAGGAAGTGGTGAGACCATGATGTCATCCTTGTGTGGAAGGGAGCTCATCGAGGAACACATGTTCTCCACAATTTGAATGATGTTACTTTTGAGCCCTTTGGTGTCTCTGGATAAGAGGTACTTCATAAATGTCAACCATTAGCCTATGTCTGTCCTTTTGCTCTCTTAACTGGCCAGACTTTTAGTAATTGCTTACATACCAAGGTAATCTTTGGGCTGTTTAGAGATCTTCCTCCTTGTTCCTGATATTCATACCCCAGCCAGGAGTGTTGTGGTGTTTTTGTTTTGCTGCCTCTCATCAATAAAATCTGGTCCCCTTCTGCATGTGATTTGCTGCTACATATTCTAACTTCAACCATATTTTATGTGCCCTTGCTTATGGCTGTTAACCTAAGTGTAATCTTTCTATACTACAATCTGTGATATAGGATTGGTAAAAAGGGAGATTCAGTGTAGTTAGCATTTCAGAGGTGGAGACCAAGTCCTCTGGAATTGATGTGGCAGTCAAGAGTTCAGGACTGTATTCCTCTCCACCCACTCCCCTACCCCTCCACCCACACAGTCCATCCGTCCACAAAATGATCTGGGGGAAGATTTTGTGGAGTGTTTTTACCCTTCCTCCCCACTCCCCCCCCTGGGAGGATCAGGCATATGGATTGCAAGCACTTTGACAGTCCCTGCTCCATTGTCTTTGCCTTCTCAGTGATAAACTCATTATGTTGCCCTACCCTCCACTCTGCCAATGATGCCAGCCTGGATGCTGCATTTTTATGGCCTTCTAGCCATACTCTCCTGGTTTTCTTCCATGCATAGAACAGGGGTTCTCAAACAGGGGGTCGGGACCCCTCAGGGGGTCACGAGGTTATTACATGGGGGGTTGCGAGCTGTCAGCCTCCACCCCAAACCCTGATTTGCCTCCAGCATTTATAACGGTGTTAAATGTATAAAAAAGTGTGTTTAATGTATAAGGGCGGGGGGTCGCACTCAGAGGCTTGCTGTGTTAAAGGGGTCACCAGTACAAAAGTCTGAGAATCTCTGGCATAGAACTTCTTTCTTGAGCTGGTCTGCAAGGCAGCTCCACTCTCCTCATTTAAATGCCTCCTCGTGTGCAGCTTCTGCTCTGTGATCTCTGAGAAGTTAGCCCACACTGAGAATATGTTCTTGACGATTATTTTATGTACACTTTTTTTTTTAAATGGGCCAGATCCTCAGCTGGTGTAAATCGACATAGCTTTGACTTCAGTGGAGGTGTGCTGACTTACACCACCTGAGGATCTGGGCCCACTTCTTACTCCAGCATGGTATGGGCTAGCCATCACTGAGGAACTGTGTATTCTTATTAATATAGCCCATGTCCTTTCTCCCACTTCTTTCCCTACTGGTTTGTTAACCTCTAATGCTGCATCCTGGTTAGAACATCTGTGTTTCCTGGTTAGAACATATGTATATGTTAACCTCTAATGCTGCATCCTGGTTAGAACATATGTATTGTGAGGCACCTGGGAAGAGAGAAAATGAGAGGTGGTTTGATTTTTGGTGAGTAAGACCTTCCACTGGGATTCTGGCCCTCTCAGCTCAATTCCCAGTTCTCTCTTAATCTCTTTGTGCCTCATTTCTCCATCAACTCCCTAAAATGGGGATGATAACGCTTACTTTCTTCCTGTGTCCATCTTGCCTATTTAGACTGTTTGGACAGGGACTGTTCTTACTATGTGTAGGTACAGCACCTAGCTGTTGGGTCCTCCTGGCACTACTGTATTATGAATAAATGATAACCTAGCACAGGGGTCGCCAACCTATGGCACGCATGCCAAAGGCAGCACGCGAGCTGATTTACTGTGGCACGCTGCTGACAGCCTGGGGTTCCCGCCGCCAGCCCCGCTCAGCCCACTGCTGGCCTGGATGGACGGAACCCCGGGCTAGCAGCGGGCTGAGTGGGGCCGGCGGCCGGGACCCCACAGCAGCAGCGTGAACCCCAACCGCCGGTCTGCTCAGCCTGCTGCCAGTCTGGGGTTCCATCCTCTGGCCCCTGTAAATGTAAAATGTATTACTGGCACGCGAAACCTTAAATTACTGCAAATAAATGAAGACTTGGCACACTGCTTCTGAAAGGTTGCCGACCCCTCACCTAGCACATTCTGGGCACTGTCAAACAAATGAAAGATGTTGATTGTTCTTGGTTTTTCTGATGAATCATAGAATATCAGGGTTGGAAGGGACCTCAGGAGGTCATCTAGTCCAACCCCCTGCTCAAAGCAAGACCAATCCCCAACCAATCCCCAACTAAATGAAGAAACAGCAAAATATACTGTCTTTAATTTGCATACCCATTCAGATTAATGCTGGAAGCACCCAGTCAGATCAGTAATGATCTATGAAATAATGCTGGGCACATTGCTGGCAGGAATAGTAATGCTCATGTGTATTATGGGCCCATTCTGGATGACCATCGGTTACATTCAGATAAAATCAATGCATATGCCAGCTATTCCAAATGACTACTGCAAATCTCACCCTGGTTAGAGAAAGCAAGATATATCCCTCATTATATTCTGTGTAGTTCATTTGAGTTCTGTTTAGCTCAAAGTTTTATTTCTGCTTGCTGACGAGAAGCTGAGGTTTCTTTATGGTAACGGCTCTTTATTTCAAATTATATGTCACGACCTTTAAATATTTACAAGACTACGGGGAAAACGAACATTGAATCCTAAATTAATCATTGGATGTTTCATCGAAACTGTGGCATAATCTCATAAAACGATCATTACAAGATCACTTATATTGTTTGCCTTCCTAGGGCCCATTCCAGCTCCCACTGAAGCTGATGGAATGCCTGCAACAGGAGTTGGATCGGGCCCTTGGTAATCACTTTCAGTCTGACATGATGCTTTGTTTTGGCTCTCACTCTCTGGACAAGAAGGGGGATTGGATCGCTAATGGGGAGCGTGAGGGGAGAATGGGAATAAGGGGAGTGTTCTGCATTGTTTGAGGGATCCCGCAGTGCTGTCTAACTCTTATACAACAGACACACAGTGGCTGCTCATTCCTTCCCCCCCACCGCTACTGCCAGTTGTGGTTAGATCATAAATACCAAGTTGCAGGCTGCTGGCTCCTCCATAAAGGCTTTTTCCCCCCTTTCTCATTTAACCTCCTCCCTTCCTCTACACATGACTTGTGCCACTAATACTATCTCCCGCGTGGGAATTCAGGGAACGTTGCTTCTGATTGCCCAGCAAGTGTCCCCACAGAGCAGGTTACATCCCTGAGAATTCAGTGCTTCACCTCAGCAGGGCTCCGATTCTCCTGGGTTCAGGGCACATTCTTCAGACCCAGATCTCTAGCTTCATAGTTCTTAGCTCACTTCTAGGTCACAGAGTCCATTACGGCTAGTCCCTGATTAATAGATGCCTCTATGTGTCCAACAGAATGATTTCTAACTCACAAAACCTTATCACAGCTTTTAGTGGTTAAGAATTTGGATAAAACAGAATAGCCCTTAGGTTACTTAGCTAAGCTACAGTCTTTGGATCAAGGGGGAAGATACTAGTTGGTCTCAAAAAGAACAGGAGTACTTGTGGCACCTTAGAGACTAACGAATTTATTTGAGCATAAGCTTTCGTGGGCTACAGCCTACGTCATCGGATGCATAGAATGGAACACACAGAAAGAAGATATTTATACAAACAGAGAACATGAAAAGTTGGGAGTAGCCATACCAACTGTAAGAGGCCAATCAACTGAGATGAGCTATCATCAGCAGGAGAGAGAAAAAAAAACCTTTGAAGTGATAATCGAGATGACCCATAGAAGGTGTGAGGATATTTTAACATGAGGAAATAGATTGGCAGTTGTGCATATGTTGTATCTAGCAAGGGGGAGAAGAGATTAATTGGTTGTCTACTCCATATACCTGGGCATAAGCAGGGCCGGCACAACCCATTAGGCGACCTAGGCGGTCGCCTAGGGCGCTGCTATTTTGGGGGCGCCGGCGCACCGGCCGCCCGTTGAAATTTGGGGGCGGGACCTTCCACCGCCGCTGTTGGGGGCGGCATTTCGGGGGCGGGACCTTCCGCCGCCTAGGGCACCGGAAGAGCTGGCGCTGCTACTGGGCATAAGTGGTCAGACACAACATTGCTACTCTATAGATGCTAAAGAATGTTAAGAACTGATCTTAAAATGTAAAGAAAGCTCGTTGAAACATGTCACTGGCTTGTAGGAGAATGAGTTAAAAAATGAGAAGGATCACTATAAGATATTGTGGTTCAGGGTTTACGTCATTAGAAACAATTAATCAAATCTTGGAATATCTCTTCTGTTTCAACTACGTAAATGGTGTTCTGTTGTTTTGTGACTAATTTTTTTGGTCATGGAATTCCAGTCTTTACAACTGTGTTTTGTAAGATAGCCAGAATGGACATGGGAAGCCTGCACTGATTTCAAAATGCTTTGGGGAAGTGGAAGTAAATACTTCTGAAAAGGGAGGAGAGAAGAAACATTAGGGGATTATAAACAAGACTTTAAATTTTAAAATCATATGTTTAGCTCCATGATAAGGCATAATTATAATCTATTTGTATTCGCTTGAGAGAGGTATCAAAACACACAAGCATCTGGGAACTTTCAAAAAGTTTGGAAAACAACATGCCAGAGTGCCAATACAACAAGTTCAAACCCAAATTTGCCTGTAGTATGGAATGATCTAAAAGAAACCCCAAACTATTTTTGTGAAATTAAATTGAGATGATGTACATCTTTCAATATCTTAAATGTTCTCTTTTGTTTCTGGCTATTTAAGCCAACAATTCCTTATTACTTATTTGTATTATGGTAGTACCTAGAGACCCAAAGCAAGATCAGGACCCCATTGTGCCAGGCACTGTAAAAACAGACACAGTCCCTGCGCTGAAGATCTTATAATCTAAATAGACAAGCCAGTCCAAAGGATATGGGACTGGGGGAAGAGAGGAACAGAGAGATGAAGCCATTTGAACACATTCACATGACAGGTCAGTGGCAAAGCTGGGAACCTCCAGCGTCCCAATCTAATACCCTAACCACTAGGCCACCCTGCCTTGTGTGCTGTGATGTGTGGGTGCTTGTAAAACTGCACAAAACTTGGTGCTCAAGACTGAACTCATGAGCTTCCATAGGACAAAGCTTGCAGGAGCTGTTTGGTCCACTTGGCCTCTGCAGCCATGGAATTACCACACATACTGAGAAGGAAGGAACTGCCTCTGAAGTGGCTATGTGCGGATTATGCTGCTCCCCGTCCCCCTTCCCACTGGTAGAGTCCTGGACCTGGCTGACCCATACATGGCAGTCAGGCTTGTGGGAATAATACCAAGGCACCCACTGAGCATGCATACTGCCTTCCTGATGGCCCCTCCCACCAGTGGGGTAAGGTCTCAGAAAACAGTCATCTAGCTGACCGCTCCACCAAAGAAGCATGAGCCAGGGCATTGAGATGCCCCTAACCAATCCCCTCTCCACACGAGATGCACAGCCTTCTCGATTGTTCTGACCTTATACATCGCCTGCGGCTATGCAGGCCAGCCTAGGTGTTCAGCTCTTAATCAGCACACCATGGAACAAAAGAGGGAAAGCTTCTCTTTGTTATTAAAATACAATGCCAACGGATTTATAACCTTGTCATGGTCTGACCATTACCTCCTTTTGTTCAAGGTTAACACCTCATTGCTCTCATCAGGACCTATCGTATTGATCCTCCGTCCCAGATAAGTGGAACTGGTTTTGTTCCGGAGACTGCTCTGAGGAGAATACAATGCAACTGATTAAACCTAATAGTCAGATTAGAAATTATCACTATCTCTAGTTAAATACAGTTGATACAGTGTCTTTCAAATGCCCCCAACCTCCGTTTTGTATTGTTCTCGCAGGTCATTGGCACATAGACAACCTGCAACAGATGAATCATAAAGCAAGGAAGTTGGAATTACTTGCTGTGACGTTTCCTATCTATGTGACAAATACGATCACCCAGATTCAGACTGGGCCGGTCCCTTCAGTGGAGGCAGAACCATATTACGAAGGGATAGGGGTGAAGTCATCTCTGCCTGAGTTTTGGCCATTTGTCCTTGATGAATTATGGTGCTCAGGGATCTCGGGGCTGTGGGCCACTCCTCTGCAAGCTGGTGAAAGCATGCTGGGACACACTGGGTCCATTATTGGTAGAGATTATCAGTAGATCTTGGAGTAGGGGGCAGGGTTACAGACACCTCTAAATAAATTATTATTAGGTCTGTTCTTAAGAGACCAACTCTCTTGACACCGACAGTCTTACCAGCTATTGCCCTTTTATTTATTATTTTTATTATCTGTATTACCATCGTGCCTAAAAGCCCCTGTCAAAGACCAGGATCCCATTGTGCTAGGTGCTGTACAAACACAGAACAAAAAGAAGGTCTCTGCCCTGAAGTGGCTTACAACATAAGTACAAGGCAAGAGACAATAGATGGATACAGACAGATGGGAAACTACAAGGAAACAAGACAATATTGGCCTGAATGATAGGCAGTGGTCTTGGCACACCAGCAGATGAGCCATTGTCAAGTTTTTGTAGGGTGTAACCCACACACCTCCTGGGTGTGGTGTTCTGTCCCATCTAGTGACACTGAGACCACTTAGAGAGAGAGATAAAATGAGTCTGCTCTACAGCCTTAGCTAACAGCCAGTTGACGTTTAGCTCATGTACTAAGCCCCAGAGGTCCCTGGTTCGATCCTGCCCGCCAACGACCGGGGCCTGTCGCCGTTACATTGGCATCATGGCAAAACAGTTTTCAGGAGGGCTTTGAAGGTGGCTAATGATTAGCTTTACAGGTATTTATGGGAAGTTTGTTCCTCCCAAGCACGATGGAGAAAGTACAAAGGAGTTTCTTCAAAAACTTAACAAGTGGGAGTGGCATGAGTGGCGGGTATAAGAAGCCAGGGGAGTCTACGCCTCCCCAAACAGCCAGCTTGCCGTCCTTGGAGTGCGTTGCCGCCAAAAGGGTGCCCAGGCCGTGGCCCCACCCCCACTTCGCTCTGAGACCCCACTCCTGATCATCCTCTTCCCTCCAAGGCCTCACCCTCGCTCCGCCTCTTCCCATCCCCGCTCTGCCCACATAGGGACCTGGGGGAGGGGGTGAAGAGGCATGTGCAAGTGAGCGGCCAACAGGCTGGCGGGGGGCCTCAGAGGAGGGGCAAAGAGGTGCGTGCAGCAGGCAGGCGGGGGCCTTGGGGGAGGGGGCGAGGACGTGCGAGCTATGGTGGGGTCTGGAAGGAGGGAGTGAAGAGATGTGTTTGGTGGGCAGGCAGGGGGTCTCAGGGGAGGGGGCCGAGTGGGGGTGGAGTGTGGGTGGGGCTTTGGGGGGAGGAGCTCGAGTGGGGCCTGGCCTTGAGGCGTGGCCATGGTCTGGGCACACCCAACCTCCCCAAATGGAGAAGTCACCCGCCGCCCATGGGGAGTGGAAATTGGTATCATGGGCCGATCAGAGCAAGCATTGATAGCAAATGAGGGATGTTAGGTAGAGTGGGAATTGACTGTGAAGGGCCATGAAAGTGAGGACCAGAAGCTTGTATTTGATGGGCTAGAGAAGGGGGAGCCAGTGGAAGGATTCAAAGAGAAGGGTATTATGGTCAAAGTGATGAGCTGGGAAAATGATCTTTGCAGCAGCCTTACATGTGTCAAGGCCAGAGAGAAGGATGTTGCAGAAGATGAGACTTGAGATGATGAGGGCTTGGACGAGAGTTTAAATTATCTTAGAGATGTTATGCAGAAAGAATCAGCAATACTTAGACGTAGTCTGGACGTGAGGACCTACAGAGAGGTCTGAGTTGAAGATGACACCTTATGGTCCTGAGGAACATGCAGGAATGTGGTGTTGTCCACAGTGATCAAGAAAGGAGTAGCAGGGTTGACTTGGGGAGAGAAAACTAACAGCTCTGTTGAGCGTGAGCTGACAGCTAGACATCCACAAGGAGATATCCGAGACAAGCTGAGATTTTAGTTTGGACAGAAGGAGACCAGTCTGGAGTATATAGGTAGACCTTCAAGACCTCAGCATACAGAGATGGTAGTTGAATTTGTGTCTGCCAATGAGATTGCCCAGAAATAAGGTGTAGAGGGAGAAGAGAACAGGACCAAGCACGGAGCCCTGTGGAACCTCCACAGAAAGTTGGAGCCTCCACAGAAAGTTGGAGCGTGGATGGGAAGACCTGTCTCTAATTTCTCTGAGAAAGAGGTTCATTAGGCAGGTTGTGATGAAGCAGCTGGGGCATTAGCTGGACTCCTCAGAGTTCCTCAGTAATCAGTGACTAGATAAGTAGATTGGAATGAATAAAATAAAACCAAGACAGTGGCAGAGACAATTTCAAAAGAGCAAAAAATCTCAACCTGGGATTTCCCTTGGCAAGTGCTGGTTATGAAAATTCTGCTCTAATGTTAGAAAATTAAAGTGCTTCTGCAGAATTCCTTGTTTGTTGCAGGAGCTGTGCTCTCATTAATGACTTTGCCAGCACCTGCACAAAGCATTGCCACACAGGAATAGAGTGAGAGTTAATGATTTGGAAAAAAAGCTAGGAAAGCAAATGCTAAAGGTATAGAAACTCATCTGGTGTAAATTGGTGCAGCAATATTAAAGTCAATGGAGTTGTGTACCTGTTTTCACCAGTTGAGAATCTGGTCTGTAACAGGATATTTAGCCATTATTGTGCATTCTGTACAGTTCTTATGGTGCGTAGTTAACGATAAACAAAAATATATTAAAACACGTTTATCAGAGAAACAAGAATAGAATGTATTACATACAGCAACAAGGCTGAAGTGACATCACTGTGAACCCTTAATATGGAGATATACCTATCTCATAAAACTGGAAGGGACCTTGAAAGGTCATGGAGTCAAGTCCAGTCCCCTGCCTTCCCAGCAGGACCAAGAACTGTCCAGATTTTTTGCCCCAAATTCCTAAATGATTGAACTTACAAGCCTGGGTTTAGCAGGCTAATGCTCAAACTACTGATCTATTCCCCCACCCACCTTGTTCTGTTTTTACCTGGGCAGTTGTAACATTGCATTAATGGAGTTTTTTGTGTTTAATAGAGTCTTAATGTGCTTTATTTTTTTCTGAGTAAATGCAATTATCTAGCTGTTCCAGTTCAGCTGCTGATCCCATATCGGCAACACAGAAAAGGATACTGTGAGCGTAGCGCTATACGATTTCCCAGTGGAATGAATTAATCTCCAGGATATATAGAACCACAGAGCTCCAAAGACATTGGCTGTAGAGCTCTAATAGGCAATGTTTGCTCTAAAGATCACTGGGGGAATAGATCTACCTACTCCTGCATCCTGCTCAGAAGAAATGAGCAGCTTTCTGAGGTGTGGAAATACACACGTGCCAGCTGTGTATCAGGCTAGCCAATCCGGAATAAATGGTGGGTTTAGTGCAGAAGTGAGTTATTGGGTCATTTCATATACATGAAGGGGCTGATGAAGTCAGAGATAATCTCAGCCAGTATGCATTAAGCTTTCTAATAGTCTATATTCTCCCAGGATTTTTAAAGATGTTTTATGACACGTTGTGAAGAAAACAAGTTTGTTTTTTTTAAATTCTATTGACAGGGAATAGATGTTTGTGGCAGATTGCTCTTTTATTTTTCCCTTTCCTCCCCTCCTTCTAATTTTTCCTTTGTGCAGCTGCTGCTGTTGCCAGGCTGTCTTTGTTGCTATGGTGTTGTTTTGTGTGCCAGAATTTTATATTCACTCTTGAGTCACCTGATAACTTAAATGGCACAGCCACTCTGTCTGCTCACTCCTATAAAGATAAAGCCTATATCAGACCTCAGCCATCAGATCTTATTTACGTATGACATCTAGTGAGTTGATCAAATTAAACATAAATATATTCCACCATGCACTGTTCTTGGGTGCATAAAATTATTCATTTAACAGGTATGAATTATTTTAGTCAGAGGGATTGACTGAAAAAAGATCTCATGGGGATTTTTACCTTTACTAGGTTTATTTTTCACAAGACAGTCATCTGTGAGAGGGTTTCACTACACATTGCAATAAACATTGGTAAGATTTGGATCCTACTCATGAAATTACTAGACTATTTTCTTGGCATTACTTTGTTTTTATTAGGACACTTAGGGCCAAATCTTGCAAGTTGTCCTACTGAAGCCAGTGAGTCTTAGTAAGGAATTAGTATTAGTAAGGAATGTATTAGTAAGGAAAACATACTTTGCCCCAATTCACAATGTAATTAAGATGATGCATTTTTTTATTTTTATTTCTTTAACTGAATTTGTCTTTCATCTTTGATCTGCAAACACTTATGTGCATGCTTAGAGTCAAAAATGTGAATAGACCCATTGTGTGTGTGTGTGTGTGTGTGTGTGTGTGTGTGTGTGTGTGTGTGTGTGTGTGTAAGGCCATAACTTGTTTCTTTACCGAGAGTTTAACCAGAATAAATAATTTAAAATTCTGATACACTCAGGATAACATTTCTGGGTGATATTTTGCATTTATTTTTTCTGAAATCAGGATAAAGGAACTCTATTTTTCACATATTTTCCTTATCACTTTATGGCACAGTCATTCAATATATTTCTTATAGCTTTATTTAATCTTACTTAGAACAATGCCATCTGTTATTTAAATCATTTGACTCCCCTATCTGTATTTGTCTACATACATAAGCATATGTGAATCTAACACACACTGTACATTGAATTCTCTCTGTAAATTAAATATATGTACACGTTCGCACACAATATAAAACTATGGTGTGCATTTAATATATCTGTACACTATCTATGTTAATACACCAGTAAGGGTGAGATTTTGAATGCACAAACATTGAGACGTTCAAAAGCGAGCTCCTGAAGCAATCAATTCAGTCATGGTGCAAATGCAACTTGGGACATAGCATTTTAGATGACGGTTTCTGTTACTAGATCAGGTCAGTGTACACATTGCAGCCTTGCTCCAGCTGATGAAAGCTCCATACTACACCGACATAATAACTCCACCTCCACAAGAGGCATAGGGTTATGTCAGTATAGTTAGGGTGAGGCCGTGTCCCTGTAGATAATGTGTTACTTACATCTTTTGGCTGTCATTCTTGTCAATTTCACGGTGCCAGTGAATTGACAAGAAAGCTGGCTCCCCAGCCAGAATGCTGCCTGGTCTCTGCTCCAAGCCAGGCTGCCATCCAGGCTCCTGGCTCAGGCTGCTGCCAAGGCTTCCCGCTCCCTGCAGGGAGCCGTGCTGCACCCTGGGCTTCTCAGCTCCCTGCCTCCTGCCGGGAATGAGGCAGCTGCACCGGGCTTCTCAGCTCCCTGCTGGGAACGGGGCAGCAGACTACACACCCAGAGCAGCTCTCCCTGCCAGGAGCCCAACTGCCCTCCCGGCTCTTGGTTCCCCGCTCCCCACTGGGGGCATGGCTGCACCCGATGGGAAGCTCCATGCCCGGAGTCTGGTTGGCTGCCGTGTTCCCAGCGGGGAGCAGGGAGCAGAGAGCCCGGGGGTAGGGGGCGCAGGGGAGCCGGGCTACTGGTGGGGAGGTGCGCATGGAGCTGAGAGCTCCAAACTCTGCCCCTCTTAAGTTGGTGGAAGCGTTCCTGGTGAGGACGCACACTACCAACCGAAGAAGGCTGGTGTGGACATGTAAATACTGCAGTGGCTATAAATCGAAGTAACATAGACCAGCTTAAGTTTATAGTGTAGACATGCCCTCATGAGACTTTGGGGCCCCGGTATGTCAGGTTCTTATTTTCCCTGAACTGCTCCAACCAGCTAGAGATAAGACCACCTCACCCCTCCTTCCTGCTGACCCCAACCTTCTCCAAGAACCTTAACTTTGTGGCTATAAAAGCTTGACTTTAATTGTGCATTTTTATTTTATTGGCAACATGCATTGTCTATTTAGGGCCAGATCCTCAGCTGGTGTAAATGTCAATGGAGCGACACAACCTGATGATTGGGGATGAAATCCTGGTCCCACTGAAGTCAATGGCAAAACTCCCATTGACTTCAGTGGATCCAGGATCTCATCCTGGGTCCACAGTATCAAAGAAGCAAGACACATGCTAATGTTACTAATGTTCATATACTTATTTGATGCCATCTCCTCACTCATCTCTTTTAAGAATTAGTTATTGAAATAACATGCTATATTTTCCTTTGTTCCTCTTATTTGGGTGCAAAATTCATTACCTTTATTATATGTGCTATAAAAGGCATATTTCTCTGAGGCCAAATTCTATTATCAGGTACATCTCATATATAAGTGACTTAACTGAAGAAGTTTGTGGTTGAAATATGTGCGGGTGAGTAGCCAGGTATATGCTGTATGTGCACCTATTAGACTTTAAGATTAAAGCATTCCCAAAATGGAGCGTGAGGATGGAATAGTGGAGAAACAGGTGCTTTTTAGCACAGTGAATCAGAAGTGTCTGTCCTGATGCTGGATTTAGTAAAGACTAGTTCAGGTGACTAGGTTATTTCTCTCTTGTTGAGAAAAAGGGACACAGAAGTCTCACATGTATAGCCAATAAGCAGATGGAATAACCAAGATGGGTATTCATTACTCTGCATGGAGATCCACACACAGTGAAACTCCTTCATGGGTGTCTTCCCTACAGGTGAATTCAGTAGCTTGCTGGGAATGTGAGAGATTAAGTCATCATGGATGATCATTCTACTGCCCCTACTCTCACCTACCTATTTTTTCCAACCCAAACTCTTCATAAATCACACACTATATGCTTGGGTAAAAAGGCAATCCTGACAACTGTCACCCAGATTCTGTTCTCAGCTACCCCAGCATAAATGGAGCTGTTCTGGCTTTATGCTGGTGCATTTGAAAACTGAACTTGGCATCGTCTCTCCTAAATCATGGCAAATCAACAGAAATTAAAGCACTGCAGTGAGTGAGCAGACTTTCATCCTGACTAATGTGACATTCGTTCTTGCATGCAAGCTTGATAAGAATAAAAAATAGATCAAACAGGTTCATTGGTAGTAGAACACTGATTATTGTCTGCATAGACTATCACAAAGGGCCAGATTCAACTCCCATTGAAGTCAATGGAAAGTATCTCATTGAAGTCAATGAAAATTGGAGCAAGCCCAATACGTTTTAATAACCCAGGAACTAACAATAACAGACAAATGAGTAAATTGTTACATTCTTGTAACTTATTTTTAAAACGTCTCTAAAAACATATACCTACACCCAATGAATTATTTGTAATAACAATCCTCAACCCCAAAACTTATTTTCCTCAAGGGCTGTTCCCGCTGCATAATTTGCATTGGCCAAGTTAGAACAAGTTTGACCAGCTGCCTTTAAATCTTAAGGGTCAACCAGAAACCTTTACAGGGAAATCCAAACTCTTATGTGCTGCATCATCTGACACTTTATCTCTGCAGTGACTCTTCAACAGGCAGAAGGTCAGTGCTAGAGCATGTTTGATTTTGTTCTTCAAAAACCTTTTTCTTAAAATCCTTTGTTTTAGGATGTCACTTGAATGTTAGTGCACATTCTGTGTTTAAATGAATCGAGAAAAGGATACCTAAAATGGAATTAAGTTCACAGGTCTTTATTCCAAGAAAACCTCTCAGTAGGAAGAGAGCATAAAACTTTCGAAAACCCCTTTCTTATACACTTTTGTGGCTCACCAGAGACCGGTGCTATGAGATTATAACTAGAGACCAAAGGGAGTTGATGATTTTAGGGGTTGTCTTTACCCTTTCATCACCTCATTTGTCAATTTCCAGACTAATGAATTTTTCCCCTTTGTCTGAACAGCATTCCAATAACATTTTCCAGACTTACCCTCAACTTTCTCTGCACTTTATTCTCTCTGAAGAGGTATCTGTAACCACTAACAACCCTATCTGTCGCACTGTACCTGAATAGCAAGTATGATACAACTTTTGCCCCTGGGTCTTGCAAACCCAGTGTTCTCACACCATCTGTTACAGTAAGTTAGGGAATAAGAGAAATGCTTAATGATTACTATAATAATAATCCCTAGCTCTTATACAGCACTTCTCAGCCATAGTGCTCAAAGTGCTCTACACAGCAAGTCAGTATCATTATCCCCATTGCACAATGGGGAAACCGAGGCAGAAGGCTGTGCAATGACTTGCCCAAAGTCATGCAGCTGGCCAATGGCAGAGCGGGACATAGAACCCGTGTCTAAGCATGGTGTTCTTTATAGGTAGGGTGAGCTACGTTTCAAGGCAATAAAGGAGAGATGTAGGAAAGTTAGGGAGATAATTTTTCCCCGTATGTTTTACTGATGATATAAAGCAGCGGTTCTCAAACTGTGGGTCGGGACCCCAAGTGAGTCACGACCCATTTTTAAGGGGTTCGCCGGGGCTGGCGTTAGACTTGCTGGGGCCCGGGGCTGAAGCCCAAGCCTAAGCCCCACCGCCCGGGGCTGAATCCCTTGAGCTTTGGCTCCAGTCCCCCCACCCGGGGCAGTGAGGTTCGGGCTTTAAAAAACAAATAACCAACCCCGGCATTTGTATCAGACTGGAATCTTTCCCATCATTGTGGCTGCCATGCGGGCTATCTCCTGTATGTCCTGCGCTCCCGGGGACGCTCGTCACTGGTCCCTGGGCAGGAGGGACGGGTGTCACCCTCGCTATAAGACTCCTGGGTGGAATATTGCCTCTGCTTGAAGGCCAAAGGGCGTTTTGCCGCGTGGGGCCAGGATTCCCCCCTTCATGCTTAGCAGCGAGAACCGTTGTTACCTGTTCTGCAGGTGGGCCCTGCACCCAGCTGCCTGCTGGGAAAGGGCCATGAAATACTGTGGAGGATTGGAGGGGGGGGGAGAGGGGAAAAGCTACAGCTGTGCTAACCCCTCTCTCCCCCTATAGAGGGCCAGAGCTGGCCTGCCCCTAACCTCGCCTGGGGGTTGCACAGCAAGCCCCGCCCCCCGCGCGCGCCACTCCTCCTCCTCCCGCTGCACCGGCCGCCTCGCGCCGGTAGGTGGCGCTGCCGCCCCGCGGGCAGGCCAGTGACCTAGCGCGGAGGCAAGCGGGGGGGGGGGCCGAGCCAGCTGGGGAAGGAGGAGGAGGAGGAGGAGGCGGGCGGGCAGCGCGCTCGCGGCGGGCGCGCGTGTATATAGGATGTGCCGCCGCTGCATGGCTCTGTCCGCCGGCGGCCGCGCCAGCTGCCTGCTCGCCGCCCCTGCGCGCCGGTGACTCCCTCGCCCGGCTTCTCCTCCTCCTCCTCCTCCTCCTCCCCGCCGCTGCAGCCCAGGCTCCTGCCCCTCGTTCCCCCGGGGCTGCCCTCCATGCGCTGCCCATGGCCGGGGCACAGCCAGGCGTCCACGCGCTGCAGCTCAAGCCCGTCTGCGTCTCCGACCTCCTGAAGAAAGGCACCAAATTTGTCAAGTGGGACGATGTAAGTCGGATCTTCTGCCCCCCCCTCGCCCCTTCCTCTTTCCAGGACAAGGATCCCCCACTCCCACGCTCGTCCCAGCCCACTCCCACGCGCGTCCTTTCCCCCCCCCCCACGCGCGTCCCCCCAGGGCTGCCCTCGGGCGGCGGGCGAAAGGCAACGTGCAGGGCTGATCGATCCATGGCTGCGACCCGCACATGGAGCCAGCTGCATGCGCTCTGCATGCCGTGTACCGCCCTGGGATGGGGATGGGGGAAGACAGGAGCAGCCTCACCTTGTTTTAAACCTGGTGTGTGTGTGTGCTAACGCTCTGGGGCAGAGCTGAGAGCGGGGCCCGCGTCCTTGCAGCGTGTTGAATTTCATATTTATTTATTTTTTTGGGGAGGGGGGAGAAGAGGATTATTCCTCCAAAAAAGGGGAATCCACATTTGGATGCAGAGGGTTTGGTGCCAGCCCCGGTGTGCGGTGTTGCCTGGGAGTGAATGGATTTGTTTCCAGAGGGTAGAGCGAATGTGTGGTCCAGGAATCGACACAGGTGCAAGCCCATATTAAAAAGTTGGAGGATGATTCTGGGAGGAAAAGAGCACAGTTTAAAATGGAGGGGGAGCAGGTTGACAGTACGGATTTATTTCCATGCTGGCAGTGAATTATTGTCCCTATTAATGTTGTTATACCATATACGCTAGTGTGTGCACCTTCGTATATATTATTTATTGTAACCCTTTGACACCTAAATTGTCTCTTGTCTACTAAAACTTTTCTGAACTTACTTTGTCTCCCCTGCATCTATCTGTTCTTTCCATTTCACTTCATTCACTGTTATCTTCCCCTCTCCTGTGTCTCTTGCTTATGTTGTATTCCATCTAATTCACCCTGTATTACCCTATGTTGTTATATATGGTAATATAAAGTGTATTCTCTTTGCTTCTATCCCTTTCCTCTTTCTTTACCTGTGTTCTCTCTTTCTCGCTCTCCATAATGACCACTTTCTCAGCCCCTCGCTGCTTTCTCCTGTCGTCTTCATTCCCACTCTCTTTATGGACTCTTCCCCTTCCACCTTGTGACCTGAAGTAGGCTAAAAGCTTGTCTCTTTCACTAATTGAAGTTGGCCCAATAAAAGCTATTACATCACCCGACTTGCCTCTCCACCCTCTATCACACGACCTGTGCATACACACTCTTGCATCCCCTACATGAAGAACATCACAGGTACCCACTCACCTTCCTTCCCCGGCAAACGTCTCTCACAATCCTTGACTCCTCACAAAATCTAGATGCATTTAAGCCTCCCCACAAGCCCCCCTTCTTGCGCATTCTTGTTTCTGCAACACAAAATGCACGCACATCCCTTCAATACAAAATCACACACACAGGCAGGGATCCCTTCCTCCCCTGAAACATCTGATACTTCTTCTGTCTCTTCATCTCCGCATCGCTACATTGTGTGGGAGAGGGGTAGCTACATTGTGCTGCCCCCTGCACGGTAGCCATTTAGCAGTTGGGACTTCTTTCTCTCCCTATAGGCTGTGCCAGGGACTTCTTCCGAGACGGGGTGGATAGCATTCTTTCTCCCCCCTCCCCGCCATTGGGCCACCAGTTATGGGTGGGGAGGCTATAGCACCGGGTGGAAGGAAACAGAGGACAGGTTCACTGCCAATCCCATCCCTCAGTGGTTGCTCCTGTGGTAAAACCTCAAGGGTTCCTGCCCTCCACACACAGCTAGAGAAATGGAGACCCCACCAGGGTCGGTGCTGAAGTATGCACAGAGGCAGCATTGTGATGAAAGTATATGGCTTGGACAAAAAGGAGAAGACCGACGTGCTGCACAGCTTGAATGGCAAGAGTCGTTGAGAAGAACTAGTTTTCAAGATCTCCCTTTATACTAGCTCAGCTCTCTCTCTCTCTCTCAAAAAAAAATTCTAGCTGTAAAGTTTACTTCTCTAGAGACATGCACAGTAACAGCTAGTGTGACAGCCGAGAGAGAGTGCAGTTCACCGTTCCAGTTCTGTTACGCAGTATCACGTTACCATTGCTCTCAACCTGTCAAGAGACCAAAGGTGTGATCCTGACCTTCAGAAATGTGTGACAAACGCTTGCAGTGAGGGATGCAACACCAAAAAATTAGGAGGGAAGTCTTGAAGCAATGGGGATTTACTTATTAAGGGATTCCTAGACGCTGAGTTTAATGACTGTGCCAATAATTTACAGTAATAAACAGTGAGATAACACCAGGGTCACGTAATGCCTGAGGTAGATTTGGATCTAAAATGAATTCACTTGCTATTCAGGTTGAGTTGACACCTCTGAGTTCTCACTCATCAGATTTGCCATATTGTAGATCACAGCACAGTCTCAGCCTTACTGCTGTGGTTTTTTGTTTTTGGTAAGCAATCTTGCCAGCAAATTCAAAAACCTCATATATGCTGAGGGCAAGCTAACAGAGATTTACACTCTCCAGGTGAAGAATCCAAGGAGTTCTCAAACATGGATTATGTGTTTTGCCTCTTTTTCCTGTCCCTCGGATGTGTAACTGTGGCAAGAACAGAATTCTTTGCAATATCTCGCTGATATTGTTACCTTGAAAGATAGGGCTAAATTATCTGCAGATAAAACTAGCTGATGGAGTTAAGTCTGCAGAGCATTTGGTCCTTCGTTTTTATTTGTGAAGGCTATTACTGAACCGTTATTCAGAAATGTCTATAGGTGAAGAGATGCACTCTGTGAAAATGGAGTCTTCCTGTATAAATAACTTGGTGTTTTTATTTAATTATAACTCTATATTAATATTATATAGACTAAATGAAACCGCCCACAATATTAAGCACGAAGTTTGTTAGCAAAAACTGACAAAGGATATAAATCCTAAATCAAGATTAATCGTCATAGATTCCCTGTTATATCTGGCACATATGGGCCCCCCCCAATCCTGCAACCTCATATGCAAGAATGGATCCCCATGCCCAGCCCCATTCTTTATCAGTGGGGTTCTCTGGGTGATGAGGGTTCTCTCGAATGTATATGAATGTAGGAATCGGGCTGAGATTATCTGCACTGAGACACCTGCCATGGGCATAACATTGTGAAATAGTTTTGAGCCTTAACTCTCTTTTGATTTATTTAATTGCAATTTACTTAGTGTGCGTGAGGTTTTTTTTTTTTTCGTTTTTTTT
Organism: Platysternon megacephalum; assembly: GCA_003942145.1. Classification (NCBI taxonomy): domain Eukaryota; kingdom Metazoa; phylum Chordata; order Testudines; family Platysternidae; genus Platysternon; species Platysternon megacephalum. The sequence goes on along the minus strand of QXTE01000065.1, from coordinate 3,765,785 downwards.
TTTACCCACAATGCCTTGTTCCAGCAATGGAATCATCCCAGGAAAAAAAATATTTTAGTGGAAGTGAACCTAACTTGGCACTCTGTAGTATGGGACATTTCATGCAAATGTATGTTTAGTGACAACTTAAAGTATCTGCTACTGAGCCAATCAACAGAGACTTTGGAGTCTTTGCCATCTAGCCTGTTTGCCAGTATTCAGAGTTTTTTTTTTTTTTTTTAAATGAGCATTATTGACCTGAGGCTTTATGGTCTAAAGTGTGAAAATATGTATATAGGAGCTCCTCTGTGAAACAATAGGCCATAATAATGATACATAATATGTTAAACTTACCATGACAATAAAACATAATAGACCATTATAGCTACTTTGGATCCCTTGTCTAAACATAGTGAATGTGCAGAGAAGTTAAGCTCATGCACCAAGGTTCCTTATGAAATACTTGTTGTGTGGAGGCAGGGGAGAATACTTCTCATAATCAGCTTTTGTAGGAGGAGATTTTTCAAAGGTGCTTAAGGGGTTTAGGAGCACAAGCCCCTTTGACTATCAATAGGACGTGTGCTCCTAAATCCCTTACGTGATTTTGAAAATCTCTTACTAAACAAATAATTAGCTATTCCTCTCTCTTACCCCCTTCTTCCTCCCATAGATGAATACTGGTCCTGTTTGTAAGCAGAGACAAATTCCCACTGAATTCACAAGTAAACAGAACTTGGTCCTGGAATTTCAGTTTGTGTTATTTTGGCCTCCCCAAAGCACCTGAAAACAACTTTTTTGTGTTTGGTACAACCCTAGGAATCTGATTTGGAAAAGATTTGATCCACTCCTCTGTCCAGACAGAATTATCCCCTACCTATGTTTTCCCATACAGCACGTTTTCCTTCTCTAATAGAAAAATGACCATATTGACTTCTTTTCACATCTCATAAAACAAAGGCTCTTCCTCAGCAAAACCTTGTGACTTGTACCAAGTTTCAGCCCAGAGCAAAATTTTCCAGATGAGTTATAAGCCACTGAAAATAGCTTTCTGCAAATGGGAGTGCTGAGAGGATTTTACCCAGAGTAGCACTTACTGGCTATAACACAGTCCCACAATGCGTTGGATGAAGAGTAAAGCAATAGCTCTTAAAGAATTAATTTAGTACTTCTTTGAATGATGCTGGGGTGAGATTGAAAGGTGCTGGATTGCTGGCAGAAGCAGTAGTAATGCAGGCTTTTTAAACTCACCCACCAGTGTGTTTGGAACCTGGGCTGGAGCAGCCATTCCTAGGTGTACAGAGGGCAGTTCGCTTCTATGTCCATCTAGTAACTTTGCTGAGACCGCTAAGAAGCGGGAAATGTAGTGCTTAATGTGTGCTGTGGACTCTCATCTACTCGTAAGTGCAAATAAGTCACCTACAGGCCTCGTATAGAGCCTGATCCGATGTCTGTGTGAAGTGTGTAGGTGATGTCAATTGAAAGACTCTCATTGACTTCATTGGACTGTGCTCTGAGCAGTGATAATCTTCTGTCAATTTAGACTAAGTTTAAATCCGTGCAGTCTACACCATCGTAAAGTCTGGAAATTCCATGTGTTCTGTAGGGGATTTCCTGTCCTGTACGTCGAAATCCATGTAAAATCTCATTTAAATAAAAGAGAATACACCTCTATCCTACGAGACAAGTGGAGTTCTCATACACCAGGATTGCAGGTGACTATAATATCCCCATAGCCATCCGCTTCCCCATTGAAGGATTTTTTGCCTTGAGACTCATTATAGGGGGACCTGATTGTCAGAAAGGGCTGAGCACCTTGCCCTCCAAAATTGAGATCCTCTAAGCTGTCTCAAGTTAGGCTTCCAAAAATGAAGGGGAGCAGAATCACGGGTCACTGAAAATCTTAGCCTTTCGTAGTGGGGAAAAGTCTGGGTTGTTCAAGCATTGGTTTGACTGCCAGTGCTGTAGACACGCTGGTGTCCTTCGTTCCCAGTGTTGGACAGTTACCGTTTCAGGAAGAGGAGGTTTACAAACTGAATTTACTTGGGCCACTCAACCGTAAATCAAACCAAGGTTTTTAATAATTCGTCCTTGGAGAGTTTTAAAGCAATCTTCAAAAGAACTACGTTCACTGAAAAATGACATTGTAAGGCTTTCCAAAGTCCACTTTGTTTAGGGATAGTGCAGGGGGGTGGGGCATGATAAAGGCAGATATATTACTAGCTGGGTAAGTTAAAGAAACCGGAGTATAAAGGAGTTGTTTTTGTTTTGTTTTGTTTTTTCTCATGGGGTTGGTGGAGGCAGAGCTCTGCCCTGGCTTTGTGTGCATAGCTGCTGGAACTAGGGGAGCTGGGATTGCTCCCTGGCTTGAAGTGGTTTCCATTATATACAGGGCTTAAAGTTTGGTTCAATAGCTCTCAGCACCACCACTATATAGAAATTGTTCTAGCACCCGTGATTGTGTGTAATGGTTTCTGCTGTGTGGCCCTAGCAGGAATAGGACAGACATAGCCAAGGTAGCACCAGCCCCAGAGCTAGGACACAGTTTAACTGGTATTGTCTAGTGCCGGTAATTGTCATGCCAAGGCAGGTTAATGGAGTGGTATATGTTAAAAAGTGTATTTGTTTTCAATTCTCACTTAAAGAGTTTCTTATCTTCCCGAGTGATAATATGTACTTTACATAAAGGCTTTGCCGGGTCTTTGCTGCTTATGCTATTTACTTTCGCTTTCAAGTGTAGTCAACCAATAAGTAATGGAGAGGTTATATTTACCGGGAACGCTGCCTAAATTAGACGACTTTCTGGCCGTAAAACTGGAACCCAGTTTGAACTAAAAATGTAGTTATCAGAATTGAACTGTTCCATGCGCAGCAGCATCCAGTGGCTAGGGCACCAGGCGGGAAGTCAGAGGCAAGGTAGTCCAGGGTGACTAGTGAATTTTGAGTGCCCAAATTGAGATTCCTTGAAGGGGTCTTATCTTTAGCAAGGGCTGAGCACTCACCTTTGAAAATGAGGTTCTTCAGTTTGTCTCAGGCTGACTCACTACTCACTCTTAAAAATCTTGGCCCTGGGCTCTGCCATGTCATTGTTTTATGACCATGGGCAAGTCATTTAACCACTCTCTGCCTCCACACCCTCATCTGTAAAATGGGGTAAATATCTATATCCTATCTACTCATCACAGTAGCACCTGAGCCCCTCAAAACCACTAATGGACTTTATCTTCACAATACCCCTGGGAGGTAGGGAAACGTTATTCCCATTTTACAGGTGAGGAACAGGTGCAGACAAACTAAGTGCCCGCGCTCACCCAGGAAGTTCTTAGCGAAGTCAGAAATTGAACCCAGAGTACTGCAGTAGACTTCAGAAGGACCCATCTGCTAGACCAATGATACACATATCCCTGGTTGAGAATCCCTGGGGATACGCAGAGGTCTTCCAAGGGGTACATCAACTCATCTAGATATTTGCCTAGTTTTACAGTAGGCTACATAAAAAGCACTAGCGAAGTCAGTACAAAATAAAATTTTATACAGACAATGACTTGTTTATGCTGCTCTGTATACTATACACTGAAATGTAAGTTCAATATTTATATTGCAATTGATTTATTTTATAATTATATGGTAAAAATGAGAAAATAAGCAATTTTTCAGTAATAATGTGCTGTGACACTTCTACAAAAACAACAAGGAGTCCGGTGACACCTTAAAGACTAACAGATTTATTTGGGTATAAGCTTTAGTGGGTAAAAAACCTCACTTCTGCAGATGCATCAGCGAGTCAGGGTTTTTACCCACGAAAGCTTATGCCCAAATAAATCTGCTAGTCTTTAAGGTGCCACCGGACTCCTTGTTGTTTTTGTGGATACAGACTAACATGGCTGTCACTAATATGTGACACTTCTGTATTTTTATGTCTGATTTTGTAAGCAAGTAGTTTTTAAGTGAGGTGTAACTTGCGGATACGTAAGACAAATCAGATTCCTGGAAGGGGTACAGTAGTCTGGAAGAGTTGAGAGCCACTGTGCTAGATTATCTTTACCCAATTTTATAAAACGCTTTTGAACTTGGTGGGTGATTAGTGCTGTGTGATTTGATCTGGGAGAATTCATGGGCCTGTTTGTTTATTTTAGAGTCTTTTTCAGAAGATTATCAAGAACATTAGATGTGTTTGTTATACTTTATAAACATCCAAATAAATATGTACATGTATCAAGTATTATCAGTATGGATAAGTAGAAATAAATAAAACAAATAAACTAGTTGTGAATACTTGCCTGAGAATGTATTTCTCCCTTGAAGAAACTTTCAGATGTGGTTTAAATTGTTGGCTCTCATATAGCTTGTTTTTATTTTGGCTTTTTTTTTTTTTCTGTCCAAATTTGTCACTACTGTATATTTCTGAGACCTCAGAAATGAATCAACATTGATCTGCTCTTAGATATATTCAGAGATTANTTTTTTTTTTTTTTTTTTTTTTTTTTTTTTTTTTTTTTTTTTTTAAAAGAAGAAAAATATACTCAACTGAACAACTCTGTTTTTCCAGCTGGTTTGGCTTTGGAGCTTTTTTGAGTCCAACATGTTCAGGTTTTTTTATTTTATTTTTTAAAATTCTATTTAATCTGCAATGATCAGACCAAATATAATGAACAAAAATCAACTAGGGAAGGATACGCTGTTATTTAAACTAGTGGGGAAAATGTAGTAGAACAGTTCTCTTGCAACACAAGAAGATAATCAGATACTGAATTTAAAAAATAATACTTCAAATGTTCAGCTAATATTTCATCACACGATAAATTCTGATCTTATTGAACTCCATTGGAAAGCGTTCATTGACTTTTGTGGGACAGAGATTTGTCCCCAAGGTTATCTTGTAAAATGAGCAGCCTCTTATCCCAAAAGGATAGGAAAATGGTTTTTAGTTCCATATACAGCCTCTACTACTTTAATATCTGACCACCTCACAATCTCTTTTTATGTTTATTCTCACAACATCCATGTGAGATAGGCAAGTTCTATTTTACCCTATTTACAGATGGGGTACTGGGACACAGACAGGCCAAGTGAATTGCCTAAGGTCATACAGGAAGTCTGTGGCAGAGAAATGACTTGACGTGAGGTCTCTGAAGTCACAAGCTAGTGCCCTAAGCACTGGACTATCCTTCAAACAGCTATGCCAAATAATGATGAAAGGACTGAAATCCTTATCTGTTTTAATCTGGTACATCAAATTCTACTGACAGAACTTTTATTTATCATTATGTTCATTGTGCAAAAATGCTTTCTTTTAGAGTTGGGGGAAAAAATGGAGAAAAACTGTGGCTATCAAAATGTGTCAGCCACCAAAAACTGTCTTTTTGTTAGCTAAAACACTTCCAAATGGTCACTGAAATTTTTTATGTACTGAAACAAGGTGGGTTATTTTTAAATGAAAAACTTGTATAAAAGTTTTGATAACATTGACATTTTTATGCAATAAATTGCCGTTTAGAGAAAAATAAAAAGGTTGATTGAAAAAGGTTCTAGTTAAGGAAGTTTTGACCTGTTCTTCTTTCTACACATATCTTTGCTTTAAAAAAAAAAAATTTTTTTTTTTTAAAATGAATGTTTTGTTACTACAGTCAAACCACATTAAAAGACCATTAGTAAGCTTGCAAAATCAAGCAACCAAAAGCTAGTAAATGCCAGAATTAAGATTGCCAGTGCAACCTTAATTCGGTCCCTTGTGTGTATGCATTATGATACAGTCTTTAATTTCATAATCACATACTATTTTTCCACAGGATTCCCGGCTCATTCATTGCACAGGATGGATGGTGCTGATTTATTCAATCTTATTAACAGTCCTCATTGTTCAGTGGATGGCTCCATGGCTTATTTACTGCATACTGTTCAAACCCTGGGCTGAAGACACGATTATTAGTTTCTTCAAGGGCTTTTCTGTGGCACTCCTCACTGTTGTTGAAGCACTCAGCTACTACACCAATGAATTAATGTTCACCGTGCCCCTGTGTGGCGAGGGTGTGTTGTTCCCATTTCAATCCCCATCCCCAACACTTTTTTTTGTTTTTGGTTTTTTCCCTTGCTTAGCGAAATGACGTGAAGGGGCATGTCTACACTTCGAGCTGGGTGGGTGATGCCAGGCTCGAGGAGACATCCTTGTGCTAGTTCTCAGCTGGCTTGGACAAAGCTAGTGCACTAAAAACAGTCCGAGCTGCCCTGAGTACGTACCCACTGGACACCCTAGGCATGGACTCAGGTCAGGAGTGACAGAAGCACCCTAAAAGTGTGTGTGTGGGGCCACCGGTGCCTGAACCGTGGCCCCGTGCTGTCCCTTCTTCCTGCCCTCGCACCACCCCTTCCCTGAGGTCCTGCCCTCATGCTGCTGCTTCCCCCCAAGACTCCACTTTCTCACCCTTACGGCCGGCCAGTTTAAAGCTGATGGGGGCCATGCCCCCGCCCCGTTCCAGCGCCCCTGCCTCAGGGCAGCTAGCCCCTCCTGCCATTTACGTTGCCATGGCTACACTCTCTGTTGCGTGTGCTAGCTCCCTCAGAGATGGCGCAAGTATATCTCCTTGAGCTGGGAATGACATCCCCTCCTTGACATGCAGACATCGCAGAAAGCTAGGGCGAGCATTGCCCTGACTCTGCTCCCAGTGAAGTCCTCCATAAAGTTCCCACTGACTCCAACAGAGCAGAGAGGCCAATACGGAGCATCTTTAAAAATCCTACTCTTAATATTGCATTTGTAAAACAATTAAATAAAAAACACATCTCTTCAGTAGTGCAGGTCCGTTCCATTTTGTTACCGCCACTCAGTTACTCCGTATTTGTATGTTTAAAAAAAAAAAAAAAAACTCTTCTGAAGATTAGCTCATCTTTCCCCTCCCTGTGTTTTGAAAGGCCCTTTTGTAGGGTCCATTCCATCTCCCGCTGAAGTTGTGACGATTTTGCCATTGTTCTCAACAGAAGGAGGAACATACCCTTAACACATACGCACGAAGCAGAGTTAAAAGGGCGGTGACAACCTTAACTCTGAGTTGCTTGGCTGTTGTGGTTTTAAAATCTTAACTTTATGTTAAGATGGAGATTGCTGAGGCATTTAAATAACTTGATTTTAAAAAAAAAATAATTTATTTAAATCAGGAATTTATTTTAAATTTATTTAGAAGTCATTTAAAAGTTGCAGTAGGACACACTTTAGAGGAAAATTTATAATGCACTAAAAATGTTTTTAAACATATAGTTTTAAATGCCCTTCTTGGTGCAGTATCCTAGGGCTTGTCTGCATAGAAAACTTGTACTGCTTTTAGCTACACTGTACTGGTGTAGTTAAAGCAGCGCAATTCTAGTAGTTGTACTAGTATAAAAGTGCTTATACCACTATAACTTATTCCTGTACAGGAAGGGGAGTTAATTATACTGGTATAAGGCGCCTTTATACTGCTCTAACTGCATCCACACTAGGGGTTATAATGGTATAACTATTTTGATTTAAAAAAAATCCACACCAATAACTGTAATAATTATACCCATACAAACGCTGTATGTGGGCCTGGCTTTAGCTGAATCTGAGGGGCTTGTCTATATGAATGTTTAGTTTGTGGCAAGTTGGAATGTGAATTTACCCCGCACTAGCCTGCTGCACACTTCTGTCCTTGAGAATCCTGGAGACATGCATTAACAGTTCATTAAAGTGCATTTATCTAGTGCTTTTTGACACTGGGAAGGCATCAGCGGGGTCCATACAGACAGTGCAGCAGGTAAGTGCGGAGTAGGTTCACACCCCAGCTTGCAATGAACTAAACATTCATGTAGACAAGCCCTTACAAAACTGCTATAGGCGAAAACCAAAATATTGGGAGATTAAAGCCCTGATCCTGCCGATTCTTAAACAGGTGCATAATTTTACTCCTGATCTTCTGTCTGCTGCTCTTGTGCTTAAAGCCATCCATCCGCTTTTGTAGCATTTCTCATCGGACGTGTCTCAACACAGAAGTTGCACCAGTAAAAGTTTTGGCAGAATGCATTCACGTTGGGTTGTTTGTGCCATTCAGCGTGTCCACCCGGCATCAGGCAGTAGTGGCAAAAGTGTGGCGCAGTGCGGGTAGGCATCCCACTGTCTTTGATTGTGCCTCAGAGGCATCAAATCTCTTTACGACAATGAAAAGTCACTTAGGTTTTTCAGTACACTAAAAATTACAGTGAACTTTTTTATATACACAGGCCCAAATTTTCCAAAATGGGAGCCTAAAGTGATGCTTCTAAGGGGGGAATTTTCAAGTCTCCTGAATGACTTACGAGCACAAGTCCCATTAACTTCAAACTTTGATGGAGGCATGTAGCCTGGTTGGTGCATTTCAACTTTCTTGACTTCTGTAAATGCAGTATGTATGATGGTGGTTGCAAATACAGCACAGGAATAGAGTGTCTTTAAGTGTGAAATTTCTTAGTGGAAAATATCTCGATGCAAAATGTGAAATTTATACTAACAGTTAGGAAACTACTTAAAGAAAATAGTCCAAAATGTCTGTTTGAGCAATTCAAGGCTATAAAACTGGAAGAGAATAAAGAACTAGTGACATGTAAATAAAAAAAATATATATCTGTTTTTTAATTAAAAATCAGGATTTTTTTTTTTTTTTTTTTTTTTTAAATCCCTCCTATGTTGTATGTACTGGTCTGTCAGATCGGGTCCACGCTGCTGTTGAGCTTTTTATTTCAGGAATTTGCAGAGGAACTCCATCAGAAGCCAGAGCTCTGCTTGGCAATAGTAGGCAGACGGTGGTATTTGAAGCTGCTAACAATTTGTGGTCATTTGTGGCCCGGATTTGTTGGCTAGACATTGCAGATCTGCTGTGCCTTTCTCTGCTTTCTTCTTTCTTCTTCTCCACCCTCGTCTCTCTTCCCCATCCCACATCTTGATTGTATTCTTGGAACGTCTCCATGAATGTGTCAGCATGCGATGTATTGGTTCTTCTGTTTGTTTATTTAGGGCCAGATGTTCAAAAGAACCCAGCTCTCATATTATGTACCTAAATACGTGTTTGGCTTTCCAAAAGGGGGACCTATTGTTCTCAATGGGAGCTGCTGGGCTTTGAGTACCTTTTTTGACAATCAGGTGCCTAAATGGGAGTTGAGCTCTTTAGAAATCTGGTCCTGAGAGACTGCGCTGAGAACAGCCTCTTTGTTCACTTGTGTGAGGATACAGTCAAGCGAGCCTCCTCTTTCCTTCTGTTTTAGTCTCTGTCCTTTCTTTTGTGTGTTGGATTCAATTGGGGTGGGGAAAACTTGAGTTTGCCCCCTCCCTCTTTGTTTGTCCTTGGGTGTCTTTCCTTTGTAGGGGTGTCTTGTTTACCTGGATGGAAGGAAATTGTATTTTGTATCCTCTTAAAGTGCTTTTGTGTCTCCTTTGTTTTGTTGTTGTCTTTGTAGGTGCGGATGGAAAACCGCTCCATTTGGGGAGGTTGGGAAGTGGGTCAGTTATGTGGGTGAGCAAACTGTATGAATGAGTTTGACGATCCTCCTTGGGATGACTTGTAGCAGTGTGGGGTGCAATAATATCTTATTTGTAAATATAATACAATGATTGTATATGAAATATTTATCTTCTAAGTCAGACAACTTTTTTTTCCCCCAGGGATGGAAGGGACCTCAGGAGGTCATTAATCCCCTGCTCAAAGCAGGACCAATCCCTAGACAGATTTTTGCCCCAGATCACTAAATGGCCCCCTTGAGGACTGAGCTCACAACCCTGGGTTTAACAGGCCAGTGCTCAAACCACTGAGCTATCCCTCCCTGGGGGTGACCAAACTCCTGATGCACTAATTTAGGTTCCTCACTTTCTTCTATGTAAATATATAGGGAGTTTTCATGGTTTTGTTTTTTTTTGGTTGATTTCCTCCTCCTTCCCCCCCAAATAAAAAGCTACTTGTGGGTCAAGAGTCGCAAAGACTCTGAGTGCTTGTGAGTGGGGAAGAGCACCCCACAAAGGTGACCAGAGAAGTTTCATTTCTGTTTCCCAGATCCAGAAATAGGAGTATGGCTCTGGATGAGAGCTTTTATTTTAGAAACAAGAACGTTGAGACAGTCTGAATCCAGCCTTTGCTGCTGTCACTCACAGCTGACATAAGGGTGATGGAGATCTGTAGACAAAATTTTTAAAAAGTCAGATACAGTAAATAAAAGTTCTACAGGGCAGGCACTGTCTCTCTTGCTCTGTGTTTATACAATGTCTAGCGGAATGGGGCACCAATTGTGGTTGGGACTTTTATGTTCTGTTGTAATACACATAATAAAATAGTCTGTCATATCAGAGCAGTGCATTTAACATGAAAAACAAGAGTAGAAATTATTATAAATTAGTAACAGAGCAGAGATAATGTTCTTATAGCAACTCTTGCTTTTGCATTTCCTGACTAAAAAAAAAAAAAATCTGCAGCTTTAGCACAGCTTTTGATTTTGTATTATAATAAAATTTCTACTGTACTCAGAAGCTTTAATTAAAGAGACTATGTATAATTCCTCTTTATGCATCGTATGGTGCAGATTCCATTTTGTCACCTTACGGGGGATTGGAGGCTTTGGTGCAATTCTTTTTGTGGCACTACGAAGTCTGCTGAGGATAGCTGGCATCCCACAGCCTGAGACTTGAAAAATCGTACTTTGACAGCCGTATGTCGCCCGCACAGATGCATCCAAACAGCTTTTGGATTTAAGCAGTTGATTTGGAATGATTAACCAGCAAAACTGATTAATCCTAGACATAATCTCTTTATGCCTATCTTTCCCAACACCTCCGCCCCCTCCAAATGTCCTGTGTGCCTCATCCTTCAGAGGAGCAACTTGAGTCTTTTCCTGTGCTGTCAGTTTACGTACAGACGGCACAAAAAATGTCTAGAGGTGGGCTGAGGAAAGGCAGTTATGTGATGTGAATCATTTCTTTTGGAAAGGAACAGATTTCAGAACACTTTTATAGTACTTTACGGATACTGACATCCACTCAATCTCTTCTTCATTAGGTTTGTTTTACACTTACACTAGACACAATGGAAAGTAACACGGACAGACCCTGGTCATCAGTGGGCGAGGACTGAACCTGGGACTTTTGGAGCTTAGTGCATGAGCCTCTGCTGCATGAGCTAAAAGCCAATTGGCTCTTAGCTCAGGCTGTAGAGCAGACTCATTTTATCTTTCTCTAAGTGGTCTCGATGCCACTACATGGGACAGAACACCACACCCAGAAGGGAAAGACCCTGATTCAGGAAAACAGTCCAGTGTGTGCTTAAGCACATCTTTATTCAGCAAAACATTTAAGCATAAGCACAAGTTCTACTGAAATTTAAAGTTAAGCAGGTACCAAAGTGCGTTGCTGAATCGTAGCAAAATATCTTGTCTCCCTCCATACTTTTTAATTTATGACATCTTTTGCTGATGCACAGTACTACTAGTGGTGGTGGGTTTTTGTTTTTTTTAATGGATCAGACTTTCCCTTCAGTTGACTGTCAAAACACTTCTCAGGACACTTAAAGTCCTAGTGTAACTTACCAGACAAATTCCACTGCTTGTGTTCTATGACTTTAATGTTCAGAGAGAGAATTTATGTATTTTCATTTAACAAAATGCTAGCCAGCAAATTGTGTTTTGTTTCCTTTCTTGTCCACCTTTCCGTAGCTTCTTTCCCTCAATGTTTCCCCTTGATCTTGCATCTGAACTGTGGGTGACCTGTGTTGTGCTTCTCTGAGTTGAACTGTAATACTTTCAGGGCAAGGACATAGTCTTATCTCATACCTTTACGTGTTATCTGTTTAATAAAAGTGTTTTGTGCAGTAAGGTGCTACTGAACATGAGTAAGGGTATTTGAATCTGGCATTATGTGCTTTGTAAAGCTGACATAAAGTACTCCATAAATAATCATGTCCCCAAAGCAGATAACGTCACAGGTGAGTTAGTTTTGTCAGGTAATCCTCATTAAGGATTGATGCTGCATTCCTGTGCATCCACAGGAAACATAGAGTTTGGTCCTATAAAGTATATGTCCTTTTACCGGGATGAAAACTTCACACTTCTCTGTTTTTACACACACACACACACACACACACACACACACACACACACACACACACACACCCTACTGTTGATACAAATGACAGCTAAAGTTAAGATAACTGAAAGAGATTAGAGAAAATATGTTTCCAGAGTGTGTGTTTATGCATTTGACAAGCAGTTTCACTATTTCTCTTTATAGTCAAATTTGCCTATTTGGATGCATCTTTCATACAGCAATAGGGTCATATAAAAGACTGTAAAACCATAAAAAGACTGGTGAGGGTATTCAGGGCAGATGTCTCACCATTGTTATGATGGCTGTAAATGGCTGAGTGGTGGACATGCTGTCACTTTTGCTTATTGTACCAACTTTGGTTATTTCACTAGTTTGTCTTCACCTGTTGCCTCCTCATACGTTCAGATTGTAAATTCTTTGGGATGGAGACTCTCTTTTATTATGTATGTGCATTGCCTAGCACAATGGGGGCTCCAATCCCTGTATGTTGCTTCTAGGCGCCACCACAATACAAATGATTGATCAAGTGTCGTGCTTGAAACTACTCAACTCGCTGTTGTTTGAAGCTGACTAGACTTCAGGTAGATGGGATCACTCTTAATTAAATCAAACAACCTGCTTGTTTCCGTTGTGTATTGGACATTACGTTCTATACCAGGGATCGGCAGCCTTTGGCATGCAGCCCGCCAAGGAAAGCCACTGATGAGCGGGGCCGGATTGTTTACCTGCAGCGTCTGCAGGTTCGGCCGCTCGCAGCTCCCACTGGCCACAGTTCGCCGTCCCAGGCCAGTGGGGGCTGCGGGAAGCGGTGCGGGCCAAGGGATGTGCTGGCTGCCCTTCCCGCAGCCCGCTTGTCAGAAAGCCAGCTAAATGCCACTGAGCCAGTGCTCACACTGCATTCTCCCCAGGCGGTGGCCCTGGTGAGGACTGAATCAGAAAGACGGGTCTTCAAGTCCTGACCCACAGAGGCCAGTGAGAACAAATTATAAACTGGTACAGCATTGGCCTTGTGTGACCAGTAAGTGCTTGTCAGGGTGGATGCCAAGGGAAATAAGGTGACATGGCTGCTACAGGCAGGCAGCTGTCTCAGGGAAACCACTGTTCCACCCCCTGTTGTTGGAAAAATGGTGATGACAGTCCAAACCTTGCACCCTGAAGTGCAGTCCACCCCTGAGGAAAGCACCTGAATGAGGCCTACCCTGACTCCCATGACCAGATTGCCACCGCTGCACTTGGTGCTCTCGTGTAAACACTGCAGGAAGCAGACCATGTGTATGTACCCTATGGGAAGACCCAACAAATCAGTTTGCTATCTGGCTCCCATTCTGTGGTCCATGGTGGCCAGGCCAATGGTTATCTTCTCAAGACCAACGGCTCTTGCTGAGATGGTCCGCTTTGGATCACTTTTCTTAAGATATTACATTTGCTATGGCAAATACTATCTTGCCAGTCCAGACAGGATCCCCAGTCTTTAAAAACTTGTCTGTGGAGAGGAAAGATGCACCAGTGGTGAGGGCCTTCTCCTAGGAATTGGGACGCTGGGGTTCAAGTCCCTGCTCTGCCACAGACTTTGTGTGACCTTGGACAAATCAGTTAATCTCTCTGTGCCGTGTTTTCCTATCTATAAAATGGGGTTAATAGCACTGCCCTATATCGCGGGGGGTGTTGTGAGGATAAACATGTTTAAAGATTGTGAGGTGCTCGTATACTACAGTAAAAGGGGCCATATAAGTATTTAAGACAGATGAACATTATCTTGCTTTTTAACATTTTTATGTGTAGTGCATCTGTTTTTGGAATAAAAGAACGTTGAGTAATATCATAGACTTAATCATGTAAGTTGCAATCATGTTTGATTTTTGTTTTGTTTTTTCAAATGTTCAGCACATTTGATTTTAATTTGGATCAATCAGAGCCATATTTTCTAAAGATATGTAGAATGTGGCCTTATTTATTGTTGTGTGGGAGATGGCTGAGCTTCAAAGCTTTACATGAGCTGTAACTGGTTAGTAGGAATATACATCAGCTTTCAGGATAATTTTTATAAATAAAATTTTCAATGATTCCCACATATGGACTTTACAATTGGATTTTTAACTGCTTTCAGAAAAATGCATATCGTTATAAAAACCGCATATGTGAATAACGGACAAAAATAGGAAGTATTTAAATGGAAAACAGAATTAAATAAGATTCCTACAGTAATTTAATATGTATAACTGAGCAGTATTGGGCAGATACATTCTCTCTCTTGCACATATACAGAATGTAGAAGACAAAAACCTTTAAATTACTTAGAAATATATTATGACATCAAAATGGAGATTTGGGATGTGGGATTAAACTGTGTAAGTGACATTCTGTGATTGGTACCTTCAGGGTGGCTGTTAGGACTGTTACTTGTTAACAGTGAAGATAAGGTGGATGGCCTTGTAATATCTGCCTTGCAAGTTTAATGTTCATATTTTTTACCCTTTCTTTGTAGGATTCAACTGTTGTGACTCCAATTCTTCTCAGAACAGATCCACATGGATTTTTCTTTTACTGGACCGATCAGAATAAGGTAAGAGAAGAAACGCCTCTTTTCGTATTGATTTCAAGCTTACCAGCCGGTGCGATAGGGCTGTGTGCAGGAAGCTTTGTACTCTAATTCTGGCATAGAGGATGCCCAAGGAACACCGCAGTGCAGAGAGCTCCTCTGTGATGTAGAGAAAGCATACGTGCTCCTCCCCCACCCCTGCTGCACAGGGCATGTGACTGGGAAGAAGGAGAATGATTGATTGGCAATCCTCAGCTGCCTTAGTGGCCCCTTGTGGACATTGGCCACTACTGGCATAATACAGAGTTGTTCCAATTTACACCTGGGGACCAATCTGGCGTGAAATCTTGGCTCCACTCAAGTCAACAGGATTTTTTCCTTGCTGTGTGGTTGGTCCAATACTGGAGTTTTAAAGCTGCCTATTTAAACCTCCCTGCTGAGTTACTCTGCACTCCTCAGTTTTTATTACTCCGTGTTGGAGACTCCGTCTCTTGTTAAATACGTTACTATACACTTGTTGGGAAGGCTTAGAGCCTGCTGCATTGCTCCTATTTGACACCAGTGTCATTCCACTGAAATCAGTGCTGTCATGTTTCCAGCTGACAGACTCCATAGCATTACACCAGGGTGAAAGTGGAGCAATGCAGTGGCAAATCAGGCCTTTGATCTCTTGTCAATGCGCTGTCACAGCGATGCAATGGAAAAACACCATCCAAGTATTATCAAGAAATTAGTTCCTCTTGTCCCCAAAGATGGATTGTGGTAGTACTTTGTTATAAAGTAACCTTATCTTGTATCTATTGCCTGTTACAAAAGAATATATTAGAATAATATAATTGCTTGTGTACTGTAGTGTTTCAGGTTTCATTTTCTGTTGGTGTTTTTGCTGGGTTCAGAATATACAAGGCTGTAGCATCAAGGCCGCTGAAATGTAGTTTTCAAAACACCCCCCTTTTTCCCCCCCCCCCGCACCCTCAAGTCTTTAGAAATAATTCTTTGGAGTTGCAAAAAAGGCCTTTATTTTGGTTGTTCTTTATACCACATGGTCCTGTTTAAATATAATGTCCCTTTTAGGCTTTGATTCAGCAAAACACTTAAGCATGCACTTAAGTTTGGAGGAAAAAAAATGACCCAAAGTTGATTGGAGAGTTTATTTCATTTTTAAGAGGTTTGCCATAATGACATTCCCCTCAGTTTCCTACTGTTGTCTGTAAAAACAATGCCTTGAAGCAATTCTCTAAAATGGTTATTTATAGAATTGTTTCCATATTCATGAAAAAATGTATTTATAATGCCCAGAGCATTTTTTAAAAGGTTGGGTATTTGTACAAGAGACATAAGTGTCAGTTTGATTTGTTTTTAACTGGGGAATCAAAAATATATATATATATATATAGGGCAACAAAAGAGATTTTGTCTGGTTAATAATTCATGACAACTAAGTAAAGCTTGTTTTCAAAACCCATCCTAAAGGTCTCTTTATTTAAAATGTTTGTGTTCGGGGATGAGCACTTTCTACTTCAGTGAATATTCTGATTTTATATTTATTGTGAAATTAATTATTGAAGTTTTTTTTTTTTTTTTAATTTAAATTCTGGGTAAGTATTAGGTGAGATATTTCAAGGTGATTCTTTACAACTTATGGTTGGAAATCCAAAGAAGGAACAATAACCTTGCTTACACACCTACAACCATTGAGAGATCTTCTAAGAGACACATTTTTCACAGCACTGCTGTCATGTTTCTGACAGATGGTCGACCATCACGGGTTAATCTGCTGTCTTCAAAAAAGGAGAGTGTTATGAATTCAATCACATTTTGGACTTGCGTGAAACCATTCTCTTCCTCTTGTGTACTGGAAGAAGCAAACGCAGAGTCTGGCTTCATTCCGTGTAATCAGTGCTAATTAAAATGTGTATGTGCAGCTGGCCTTACAGTTTGGACAGGTTTGTCAAAACCTCTGTTGTTTAAATCCAGAGAGTTATAGACATCTGACAACATTAAAGTCTCCGTGAGACGCATCTCTTCACCGTTCATCCTTTTTTAAAAAAAAAAGATTTATACCTATAAAACACTAGAATTTGATATAGTGTGTGTGTGCACATACCAACTCATCAAAAGAATTGAAGGAAAAGGTAGATCTAACAAAGGGAAAATTCTGCATACATGACCTCTGGTGTTTTTTTGAGATCATGCACAGTTGGTGCAAATATAAATTGCACTTATGCCAGTGGTAGTTCAATTTACCCTGGCATCTGTGGTATTTCCTGTTCTGTGTGCACAAAATAGAGCAAATACCTCATTACAATCAGATTCTGAGGTACAGATTGATTTTTATCTTTAATGGTGCTTGTTTGATATCTTGTTGATTAAAAAGACACCAGAAGTATTAAGGTAGCCAACTTTGCTCAGAATAGCAAAACCACAATAAAGAACTTTCTTGATTTGATTAATCTAGGATAGCTGGTTTTGGGGCAAGGGAAAGAAGAGACATCATCATAAAGGGAGATGAGGAAAATGTACAAAGTTGGTGCTTACAGACACTGTGTTTATTGCCTTGGAGCTTGGATGCTCATACTCCAGGGACGGTGTGAAGCTGACAAAAGAACAAGATTCCGTTAGTGTCACATCTGTCCCTTCTTCACAGCCAAACTAGAGTCCAGAGATGCCAGCAGATATTCCCCCTTCCTCTCTCAGAGCACTCGCACAAAAATAAGGTCCTCTGTAGCTGAGAAGAGAGAAGATCAAACATCTCAGCGCAAGGATTCAGTAATATTCCATAGGATCTAAAACTACACCTTTCGCCCTGAAGATGACGATGATATGAGTAAGATGCATGAGAGACTAGAATAGTAGTTGGTAACCTGATTCCCAATTTACAGCTCCTGGGGATTATTCTA
This sequence comes from Platysternon megacephalum, assembly GCA_003942145.1. Lineage (NCBI taxonomy): Eukaryota > Metazoa > Chordata > Testudines > Platysternidae > Platysternon > Platysternon megacephalum. Next base: position 3,748,300 of record QXTE01000065.1, on the reverse strand, counting down.
TTAAGAATTACTATGCAGAATGAGGAACAGGGAGAGTATGACTCGCCACATCTGCATGCCAGGTGATGTGTACGTTGTGGAGTCCCAGTAGTTTATGAATTGGAAGAATCAAGGGATTGGGATAAGGTCAGGGCTGATGGATGGTTTTGGCGGTGGAGGAAAGGAAGCGGGAGTAGCACAATGAGCTGGAAAGTGGCATTAGCTCTTAGGTTCTTTTTTTCTGTACTTTTTTTTTTTTTCCAGGGCACAGACGGGGCTTTTATAGGTGTGTGTGTGTGTGTGTGTGTGTGTGTGTAAAGTTCTATCACAGTGTGGCCCAGTTTGTGATTACGGTCTCGGGGTGCTACCCCAATATAAATAATAACATTAGAACAAGGTGAGTCGTGGCAGTCACCCTCTGAACTTTTCCTGGAAGGTTGCTGACAGCAGATACTGCTCAGTTCCAAGGTAACCCGGGTGTTTGAGACCCCGATCATGCATGTAGGCATTTGGGATGTGGCTTGTCCACTTGCATGTATGAGCCCCACAAAGGTGAGAGCAGCGTCTGCGACTTTCAAGGGTTGGACTTGGTCATGTGCAGACCATGTGGTGCTAGGGCTCTGCCTCGCTCCATTCTTGAGGGAGAGTGCACTACACTGCAAAACAACCCTGCGGCAGTAAGTCTGAGAGCCTGGGGCCACTATTTGTGGCTCTCGGAGCTCGTGTTCTGGGGCTCAGAATTGTAGTGTAGCCATTCCCGCTCGGGCTCTGAGACCCAGCAAGGGAGAGGGGTTTCAGAGCCCTAGCAGGAATGTCTACACTGCTATTTTTGGTTTTTGCAGTGTGAACGTACCCTTGGAGTCCCCACCTTGGTCTCAGGAGCTTTGCTCTGTTGTGTTTCCGTGCAGCTTGGATTGGGATGCTCTATTAAACACTGGACCCTCTCCTAGAGAAGATGATCTATCAAGGATGCGGCTACTATTTCAAGGACTGTCCTCTTGGACAGCTGCTGTACCCTGGGACAGTATTCTTCCTCTTTTGCCCTGCCTAACCAGATTCATAACTAATAAAAAATAGAGGCTGAAAAATAAATTTCTGGACGTTCAGGGTTTTGTCGTCGTGGTGACGCATTTTCTCTAAGAACAGCCTTTGTGTGCAATGGAAGAACAGCATAACTCAAGATACAGGTTACCTATTGATTATTAATAGTTTTGGATCAGTTGAATTCTGCTGCTTTGATAAGGTGTTTGAAGATAGAGAAGCTGGCAAAGTACTATTATAATATGGCCCTGCGCCCATTCCTGTGCTAGCCTGAGGCAGAAGCTAGCTTAAAAACAGAAGCTTCAGATCCCTTGATTTTTGGAATATTTCTCTTGTCCAGCCAGCATGAGAGGTAAATGATTGTTTATAGAATGCTTCAAAAAACGTGCTGTACAGGTGGCTGGGTACATTTTCCTTTGAATAGCTTGATCTGGAGGAGAAAGCAGTCCCAGGCAAAAATGCATACAATTTCTGACCAGGATCCTAGAGACAAGCTCACCTGCGTTCTGATCCTGCAACCAGATAGAGACAAAATGGGGATCCATCATTGCAGGATTGGGCCTTAATTTGAACATTTACAAAATAACAATTTTATAGAACCATAAGATGTCTTGTATTTTAATTGTCTCTAATTCTTGTAGTAATTGTTTATAAGGCACCCATGCACAAAGTGCACTCTTGTCTTTGATTTACAGCTGGGCTATCATTTATAATCATTCAATCCTAACTTAATTATATTTAAATTTGAACGGTGACTGGTTTTTTTTTTTTTTTCTAAGTTGCCTTGGGGATTTAGATGCGCACAATTCCCTTTGACATTAATGGGTGGGATTTTCGTATGTGCTTAAGTGACTCAGAAGCACGAGTCCCATGTGTCTCCTTGAGTCATTTAGCTGTTTCTGAAAAAGTACCACCCAGTGTCTCGAAATGCCCTAGGCAGTTTTGAAAAATTTCAGCCGTGCTCTTCAGATGTTTTGGAGTTGCACAAAAATTGCGCTTTTGTACCATTCTGAAAGAAAAGTAAACTTCTGCCTGTAACAAAATTAGCATACGTGCCTTTTTTTTTTTTTTTTTTTTTAGAACTTTTGAACAATGAAAATAGACATTGATACTTTAGGAATTGTGGAGACCTATTAATATTACTGCCCCTCCATGCGGAAATGAATAGCAAGATTTTTGCCTGGACAGTATAGCCCTGTGTTTGGGGGTGCAGTGCAGAGGTGTTGCATTTCATTGGCAGCTCTAATTGGAACTATGGTGGACTCAGACAGAATTTCCCTTGGGGATCCAGAGCAGCATATGCCGAAGTGGCAGCTTGACCACCTTTTGAACATGTTCATTTCATATTTAGCACTAATCAGCTCTGTTGGCCAGTGTGCAGTGCGGGAGGGGCCATGGCCCAGCCCTCACCCTACCCCTTTTGAGAAGGGTAGGCCCTCTGGCTTTGCTAGTATCGAGCTGTGGTTGTGCTCTCCTACCGTGGTGAAGATGGCCCCCTACATAGAGGTGTTTAGTAGAGGGGAAAAGTTCTTTTTGCAGGTCCATGCAAAGTCAGCCAGAATACTGGTTCTGGTCACAGTAAAGACCTCAAATTCTCCCCTCTGCTGTATAATGTGTGTCCCTTGTCTAAATCTAGGGCCATGTCTACACTACAAAATTATGTAGACCTAAATTACCTTGGCATACAGCCGCCGCAGTTATTAAATCGCTTGTGTGTGCACACACTGGGCTCCTTGTGTTTGCAGTATGCATCCTCACTGGATGCAGAGTGCAGTGCAACTCTGTGTAACTCACCGCTATCCAGTGCAGGCTATTTTGGGAATTTTTTGCAGTGCCTAATGGGTCTGAAACAAGTTGTGCAGGAGTGACTGGAAGCATGTGGTCAAATTCCCATAACGTGGTGCTCTCCATCCCATAATTTCATCTGCAGCCCATAATATTTTGCACCTTCTTTTCAAAGACCCACAAACCCATGCGTCCTTCCTTGCTGCCTGGCATCTCTGATGGAAGCATGGAGCCTTCATAGCTCTGCACTATTGTCATGAGCGTTGAAAGCACAGGGCACCCGATCCTGCAGTACTTGCAGAGGCACAAGAGGAGCCGTGGGGAACATGTTTCCTTGGAGGCTAGATTGCATAGAAACAATTCAAGGTTCTTGGTATCATTCATGGAGTAGCTGTAGGGAGATGGTGGAACGCCAGTTCCAGGCCTGAGAAACAAGCACTGACAGGTGGGATCTCATTGTTATGTAGGTTTGGGATGGTGAGCAGTGGCTGGAGAACTTTCGGATACGTAAGACCACATTCCTGGATCTGTGTGCCAAACTCACCTCAGTCCTCCAGCTCAGGGACACCAAACTGAGAGCTACACTGACAGTTGAGAAGTGAGTGGCAATCGCACTGTGGAAACTTGCAATGCCAGATTGCGTCTGGTCAGTTGAGAATCAGTTTGGAGTCAAGAAATCCACTGCAGGGGCCATTGTCATGCACGTGCGCTGGGCCATTAATCGCCTCCTGCTATGCAGGACTGTGACTCTGGGCAATGTGCAGGACATGCTGGATGGTTTTGCAGCCTTGGGGTTCCTGAACTGTGGTGTGGTGATAAATGGCATGCATGTCCCTATTTTAGCACCGGACCACCTTGCCTCAGTACATCAACAGAAAGGGCTCCTTTTCTATGGTATTGCAGATGCTGGTAGATCACTGGGAACACTGTACCGACATCAGTGTGAGCTGGTCAGGGAAGGTACGTGACATCTGCATCTTCAAGAACACAGGACTGTTCAGAAAGCTAGAGGCAGGGACTTTCTTTCCTGACTAGTGGATTACCATTGGAAATATTGAGATGCCAAGAGTGATCCTGGGTGACCAGCCTACCCCTTGCTCCCATGGTTCATGAAGCCGTACGCTGGCACTTCAACAGCACCGAGAAGCACTTCAACTGCAGGCTCAGTAGGTGCAGAATGACAGTTGAATGTGCCTTTGGTCATCTGAAGGGTCGCTGACATTGTTTACTTACCAGACTGGACCTCGGTGAGAAAAATATCCCAATGGTTATAGTCACCTGCTGTGGCCTGCATAATATCTGTGAAGCAAAGGGGAAAAGCTTCTGTGGGGATGGAGGGCAGAGGTGAAGTGGCTGTCTGCTGACTTTGAACATCCAGCTACAAGGGCTATTAGAAGACTTCAGTGCGGAGCTATACGGCTCAGGGAGGCTTTGAAAGATGATTTTAATAGTGAATAGTGTGTGTTGCTTTAGTGTGCTCTACCTGGCCTTGTTGTTTTTGTTGCCTGGTATGAAGCTTGTGATTGCTGTGTATGTAGGAATATAACAATGTCCATGCACCTATTAATATTGTTTGTGAATTATGTTATGGGTTCTGTAGCACAGTGCAGCAACAGGAAATTGGTCGCTGTCAGACCTGCTTCGTACCAGCCAGCATATGTTGTGAACTAATAAAGATGAATTTATGTTCCAAACAATATAATTTTATTCTGTAACATGAACCAGGCAATTCAACATTTAGTACTTGAGAAAATTTAATAAATTTAGGGAACAGAACTTATGAAGGAGGAAGAACAGTTGTTTCCATTTCAGGTACCTATACACTGACCTATGAAAGTCACAGTTGGTGTATGAGAAGCTGTGATTGTCTTTAATGTCTTTCTCTCTTACCACTCCACTGGAGGGGGGGGGGGGAAGGGCAGTGCACTGACCCCGATGGCACGTTGAATGTTGGGGATAGGGAGGTCCCAATATAGAGTCCTCTATGGGCTGCAGAGAGAGGCAAGCACGAGATGAGATCCTGGCCCCCTTGAAGTCAATGGTAAAGCTCCAATTGATGTCATACAGCAGGTCAGATTAGATGATGCCTTCTAGCCCTAAAATCTGTGATTGAGAATTGATCTGCTATATGTCATGGGGCCAAAGTGCTACATCTAGAGGAAGAGAGGAGTAGAGTATGTAGGATCGATCAGGATCAGAGTCAATTTCAGCATTCTTGTAAATAGCAGGTCACTTTTCAGCTAGTTAAATTGCCATAGAGCCATTCAAATCGAAGGAGCTGTGCCCATTTGCACCTGCTGGGGGTTTGAGCTAGTATCTTTTTATGGTGCTCTGTGTCCATTTTCAAATCTGGCTTTAAAGCAGAGCATTCCTTAGTGACATACAGTCAAAAGAACTTTAAGTCCTTATGTTTTACAGTGCATTTGATAAGAAAGCTGTAGTAATGGGTAAGTTTTATATATATATATTTAATACATAACTAATATAATTTCATCACACTAATTTCACACAGAATTTTAAAAGGGTCATAGGGTTTTTTAAAAAAAACCTGCTCCAACATTGAAGTAGTTTTGTTTAGTTTACTAAAGAAAGAGTATATTGTGCAGTCTATTTCACTGCTAAGAAGGTCTTGGCAGGAGGTCTATAAACATTCCGATTGCCTATTCCCTCTCTCCGAAAAGAAGGCCAAACAAACCCTTTGTACTGAGGCTTTTAGAAGATCAAGATTATAAATACTGTTGAATCAATGGGAAGAGGTGGTGCTTATCCCCCTCTTGTTAAGTGATCATCTTAACATGCTAAATCAAATAAAAGTTGTATTTTTTTTTTTCCCCATTTGTAAATATTTGGCAGTAGCCTTACCATTTCAGCAGACAGAATCACTTACAGTGAGTCTGCAGTAATCTGTCATGACACTTAGCCACAAAGGCATTCTATCAATTTGTAGGTAGAATTCAAACAGCCTTTTGCTGCAACTGCAAGATATAATCCACACAGAAGCCGAGAGCCCAGACACATGGACTGAAGAGTATTTTAGTGCATTACATGCTTTGAACATGACTTGAACATTTTTGTATCAGTGGGTTTTTTTGTTTTGTTAGTAGTGAACACTTTTAGAAAGCATGTTTTATGACATAGTCCCAGCATTCTTGTACCTGTGGGACTCTTGTTGATGCGGATATAGATATGACATCTAACCCATATCTCCATATCCCCTCTGGTAAACTGAGGCTCATCAGAGCCCTTGGATGAATGGTGAAAGTCCAAAATCCCTTTCTGCGGAGCTCTGCGGCCTTGTTAATTATTGAAGGAGCTTCTTGTATCATCTGAACGTTGTTGTTGTCTTCCGCTATAATTTGACTTAAACTCCTAGAAGTCAATCTGAGTGAGTAGTGAGTTAGTGCACAGATGTGGGAAACAAGAATCCTGTTAGTTGATATCAAGCAGACTGATTTAAGTGACTTCATGACTCTTCTTAGGGCACCCAATTTTCCACGTCACCTTGCTCCCACCGATGTAAGTTGCTCACTATGCCAGGGATTATCAAACTGGGGGTCGGGACCCCTCAGGGGGCCGCGAGGTTATTACATGGGGGGGGGGTCGCGAGCTGTCAGCCTCCACCCCAAACCCCGCTTTGCCTCCATCATTTATAATGATGTTAAATATATAAAAATGTGTTTTTAATTTATAAGGAGGGGTTGCACCCAGAGGCTCGCTATATGAAAGGGGTCACCAGTACAAAAGTTTTTGAGACCCACTGCACTACGCCGACCTAATAACTCCACCTCCGCGAGAGGCACAGCACTTAGGTTAACCTAGTGTCCCTGTAGACACGGCGTTGCTTACACTGCCTGTTCCTGCCTTGGACAGCCGGAGCCCCGCCCCAACCCAAGTGGGACTTCACCTTGAATGGTCTCTTGAAATATGCGTTAACTACTTATGCTAAACAATCTGTTCCCCTTCGTCTGTGGACACACTTCATAGCAGGGATACGCTGAGTGAGTTTCCCAGACCTGAAGAAGAGCTCTGTGTAAGCGTGAAAGTCTCTCTCTCACCAACAGAAGTTGGTCCAATAAAAGAGATTCCGTCACTCACCTTGTCTCTCTCATCGCCTGGGACCAAAACGGCTACAACAACACTGCATGTTTCAGACTTTGCTTCTTAGCAGAGCCCTCAAAAATAAGACCGGCAATAACACCAATACTGACACTTTTTCACGCTGTACTGGAAACGGTGTCTGGGCTACCTTTCTCCTCCCTGCTGGCTTTTGAGTTAGGAAGCGAGCCCCCCTGCTTACCTTGGGTGTGCTATCTAGAGCTCTTGAAAGGAAAAAGAATCTGTTGTATATTTAAAATGGAGCTGCTTTCTAGCTTAGCAGTTACCACAACAGGGGAGTCAATCTAGTAACAATCTGTGGTCACCTGTAAGTCTCAGATGCTGGGTTGTTGTTTTTTTTCTTTTTCCAAACTACTTAAAAATCAGCATGTGGAGTGGGAGGGAAGTGAGCGGGCTGTGATGGGGATTGCAGCTGAAAGTGAAACTAAAGAGAAATCTTTCATGGAGGCTAGCTTCCCGTCATTTTGCTATTGTATTTTATTTTTAAGAGGAAATCCCTCAACTTTCAAAACATGGAAATTGTTTAGGACCTGTAAAGGAAATGGGACTACATCAAAGACAGAGGAGCACTAATAAGCATTTGCCACTGGTAAATATCACTTCTTATTGTGTAGGATGTAGGCTTTGTAAAACAGGTGTGGGAAATTATTAATACACAGTACGGGCCTGTCTTTCAGTACTTAAAATGAGAGAAGATCACAACTTTTAAAGGGGATTACTGCTTTGGTGGGATGACTAAATTTTTGGAGCCCAACATATGACCTCTTAAATTCGCCTAATTATTCAGAAAATGCAGAGCACTGCTTACTCTCTCTAAAATCAGTTATCCTAATCAGAGGGGTACCTGTGTTAGTCTGGATCTGTAAACAGCAGCAGAGTCCTGTAGCACCTTGTAGACTGACAGATGTATTGGTATTCACCCACGAAAGCTTATGCTCCAGTACATCTGTTAGTCTATAAGGTGCCAAAGAACTCTTTGTTGTTGTCCTAATGTAGCTGTTGGAGTGCAAGAGTATCTCCGGCAAATTGCTTTATGGAGAATAGGCTGTGCTCAGTCTAACCAAGGGGCCAACTTACCAAGGTTCGTGGTGGACTCTCCATCATTAGCAATTTTTAAATCAAGATTGGCTGTTTTTCCTCAAAGATCTGCTCAAGAAATTATTTTGGGGAAGTTTTATGGCCTGGGAGATACAGGAGGTCAGACTGATCACAGGGGACTCTTCTGGCTTTGGTACCTGCAAATATGACCTCTTTGAACTATTGATCTTGTATATAGCTGTGACACTCTTAGTACCTTTCCCAGACCTGAAGAAGAGCTCTGTGTAGCTCAAAAGCTTCTCTCTCATCAACAGAAGTTGGTCCAATAAAAGATATTAACTCACCCACCTTATTTCTATGATTAGCCCACATTAATTCATACATCGGTGAGCTGTTCTGAGTGTTGCTTTATCTCGATCACTACAGTAAGTTTAAGTAGCATTGATAATGAGCTTCAGCTAACCGTTGTGTACAATTTTAGGAGTAGCATGGTGTAGGGATAAGGGCACTGGAGTGGGGGGCCACAGGATCTGGGTTATAGTCCCAGCTCTGCTGTGGGACCTTTGGCAAGTCACTTCCTCTGTTTGTGCCCGTTTTCCCTCCTACTTTTTGTCTCTCTCGTCTATTTAGACTGTAAGTGCTTCAAGGCAAGGACTGTCTATTTTTTTTATTACAGTGCATAACACAATGGGGCTCCAGTCTACTGTAATACAAATAACTTGGCAGCAGAATTGCTAACGTACATAAAATCCTTCAGCTGCGTAAAGACACGTGCAATAATTGAACACAGCAGCGGGTTGATCAGCTGGAAGTCAGACTTTCGTTTCTTTCTTTTTTACTTTTTAATTCTCTTCTTCGTTCATAGCCTTCGCTACGGCACACAGGTGCTTTAGCACAGGTGCCATTGATTTTGCCAACTGCCCTATTGTTAGTATGGCTGGAAAGAATACTGCTCTTACATCAGCCTTCGTACTTATGAGAAAAAGCAATTGATCTCTTGATGTCTGTTAAATTGGATTCTCTGCGTGCAGTTGTGCTAGTTCAAATTCTACTATCTCTTTTTTTCATGTTTGCTCTTCTTACTCACTATTTATTTTTCCTACTGTGCTTTTAAATCTCCATTCTTTTTTTTGGGGGGGGGGGAACTATGCATTCAAACGCATTTTCTCCAAGTAGGATATGTTCCATCTCTGTGCATGTCATCTCCCTGCGTAGGTGTATTCTTCAACTGCACCTACTACTATGAAATAAGACAAATAAAAGAAAAAAAAAAAGGTTTTTAGCAGAAATATGGGGCTGCACACAACTAACTGTGGGATAGTCTGAGTATTTCATAATTTTTGAACAAATACTTGCACTTCTTTAAGACCGATCAAGCCCTGAGACGATTCACTTGCCCCCACTGCCTTGCATCATTGAGTATGTCTACACTTAGTAAAAGACCCATGACTGGCCCATGTCAGCTGACTTGGGCTTGCGGGACTCGGGCTACAGGACTATAAAATTGCAGTTCAGGCTCAGGCTGGAGCCTGAGCTCTGGGACCCTGCAAGGGTATGTAGACATACCCTTTGTGTAGTCGTGCTGATCTGGTAGCATTTTGCTTGAACTCTGTATAGCTATAAATGACTACCCAAGTCTCCAGGGTGCTAGGAAGAACATGATCTATTCTGCAGCATTCTCTTTTGTCTATACCACAAACTGTTCAAAGCAAGTGGACAGTAGTGTACTAAAGAGTCCTGTGGCACCTTATAGTCTAACAGATGTATTGGAGCATAAGCTTTCGTGGGTGAATACCCACTTCGTCAGACGCATGTGTTAGAGATCCAGACTAACACAGCTACCCCTCTGATACTCAGTAGTGTACTAGGCAGTTCTCCTAGAGAGAGGACAGCAGCAGCAGCAGCATTCAGCTACATCTGTCCTGCCTCTAACCTTGCCACTGCTCTTTAGTACTTGATGTCCCCCACTGCTCCAACTCCGAGTGCTATGCATGCCCAGTGATCAGATGCCATGCAGGCACACCCTCCCACAGCAGCCTTCAGCACTAAGTTCTTGACACATTCGTCCCACAATATTATTTTTGAGTGTTTTATAACTATGGAGGGGCAGCACGCATCAACATCCTCCTCCATACATTCTGCTGGGATAGAAGACAGTGACTCTGTGGAAGAAGCGTCACCAACAGAGGCTGCCTGGGGGCTATGCTGAAATAGGGATTTCAAAAATTGTATAGAGTTTAAGGCCAGAAAGGACCATGAGATCATCCAGTCTGACCAGCACATCACAGGCCAGTAAATGTCTCCCAGTTACCCCTATGTTGAGCCCAATAATTTGGGTTAAACTCAAGTATTTCAGTCCTCAGGAGGCTGAACTGCTGCAGAGAACAGGCAAGAGCAAGGTGCCACCAATGCTCAAGACCCCTGCAAGGACAGGGCCTTGATTAGCAGAGAGAGACTTCCTTACTGATTCTGCAGAAGTAGGGCTTTTTTACATGGTGGGGAGGTAGGTGGGATGACCGGACTGGCTCTGCGGTAGCTATTCCAGTCAACTTCTTGATGTCAACAAGCCCCCTAGCTATAGTGCTTTGTTGGAAAGAAGTCCTCTTCCGTTTCTGGGCAAGTCACTGATGGCAGCGCCCTTTTAATAGGAAAACCAAAACCAATAGGCACCGGCTCTGAATATCACTTGCGGGAGTGTAACTCCATTGATGTCAACGGTTCCTCCTGAGATACACCAGCGTGAGGGAGTGGCGCTTGGGACACAGAAGGGTTTACTGGCTTCCATCCACTTGACATTCAGGCACAAGTAACTCTTTACATTATTTCTCCAAAGATAGGCTTCACAAAGGGGTGCTTAAGTGCCTAGCTGGCACTTTAAGGCTCCGAAATCCAAAATTTAGATCCTCGAAATCCCTGTTTAGCTGCTGCCCCATCCTGTAGATGCCTAAACGTCTTAGCCACGTAACGTTCTGCCGGCGGGCGTGTGCACAGCCTCCTCCGTCCTGCTGCTGCTGGCAAGCTTGACACCTAACTCATGCTTAAGCTCTGTCCGGATTCATAAAACAGGGTCTGCCCCGCTTGTTTCGCCTGTGGGGGCCCAATCCACTAGATGAGCTCAGAGACCACTTTAGAGCACATCTTCCTGATAGGCCCCTCCACAAAACACAGCTGGAGGAGGCGGCATCGGCGTCCCCTTTATATGCTTGAGGTCTCTAGTTTGAGCACTCAACCCGGGTGTGGGAGACATGGGCTCAGATGTCCCCCTCTGCTTGCTGTAGAGCATGAACTTAAACCCAGGCCTCCCGCCTCCCAAGTCTCACCCCTGGCCGATGGGGTATTTTGAGGTGGGTCTCTTCTGTTGAAGCTGTTCATTTGAATAAAATACTTAAATAGTGATTGGTGCAGAGACTTGAACCTGGATCTCACATCCCAGGTGAGGACCCTAACCACGGGGCTATGGGGTCAGGTGTTCTTTCTCTGGGCCAATGACTCCGTTATACAAAGTGGAACAGTTTCAGCAGGAGAGACTTGCTTCAGGATACCTCTGAACCTACTGGTTGGAGCACTCATCTAGGAGTTCAGACACCTGAGTTCAAGTCCCTGCACCGTCACCTTAGGCAGAGTGGGGCTTTGAACCTAGGTCTCCCACGTCCTTGGGGTGTGCCCTAGCCAGTGGGATATTTGTGTAAAAGTGGGCACGAGGACAGCATTTTTTCTGAAATAGGGCTAAGCTGGTGTTGGTGCCTGACACCACGAGACGGTTGATGCTGTGAATCCTGAGCAGAGGCAGATGAATCCTTCCACCTGGAGTTAGGTGCCCAGCTCCGTGAGAGGGCCAGGGCTTAGGCCTCACCCCTTTGCTCAGCATTTTCCCTTGGCTAGCTCAGGTGGCTCCCCACTCAATGTGCTGGCTTCTGTGAATCCTTTTTTAAAAGTTAGATGCAGCAACACTCAGCCTGAGGACCACCCTCCCCTAGTGCTTACTTTTAAGCTGGTGCACAACTTTATTCAGAATGTGCTCTGCACTGTAAGATGAACAGGATGTGCTACTGTGCAAGATTTCAGTGAACGGTTGCTAAAGAAGATATTCTGAATTATGACTCTCCAGGGCATCTTTAAAACCCCTAACATGTCCAGTTAGCACGGTAATAAAACTTATGGTTAGGAGGTGCACACAGCACTGCAGTTTAAATGTGCTGCAGTGTCACTCCCCCCCCCCCCCCCCCTGTAGAGTTAACAGACTCCACAAGGTTTGGGGGGGGGGTCAAGCCTCGCCCCCCCACAACTTATGCGCAGGTTGTAGTTCTGCAGCATAGCCCATCTGTGTTGCGGATGGTAATAAGCTGACCAAAATATGTCAATACATAGGGTTACCAGATAGCAACTGTGAAAACACAGGGCGGGGTGGGGGGTAATAGGCACCTATATAAGAAAAAGTCCCCAAAAAACGGGACTGTCCCTTTAAAAGCAGGACAGATGGTCACCCTATCAATACATGTATCTATAAAGTATGTTGTTCTTAAGTGGGACATGGGTAATTGGGACAGCTGCTTTAGGGGAACATTTTCCCAGGGAGCTGATTAAGCCTGGTGTTCACAAGTGGCAATGACTGCTACTTAACAAGTGCAATATTAACAAAAGTATTGATTAATGGGCATGCGCGTGCTTGGTGCCAAGAAATAAGTGATGCTGGCTTACCCAGCTGTTCAATAGCAGTGAAACTCTTAAGTTCTGCTTTTCATACGGAAGTTGTTTAATGTTTTAGAGCTCAGTTATGTAGCTCTTGCTCAAGTCAATGGGGCTACCTAAGTAAGTGCTTCCTAACATCAAAATTGCACAAATGACACCAATAATGATTGAAAGGAGGAGGAGGAATAAAGGTGAAAAGTAGTGTATATCCCTCTTGTTCAGTACAGAATTCTATGCTGTTTAGCCCTTTGAGGCTTTATTGACAATAAAAGGAACCTTGTGTTTGACTAAATGGACCCAAATCTGACATCAGGAATCATAACATTCAAAAACCAGTAGGAGAACACTTCAACCTCTCTGGTCACTCAGTAACAGACTTAAAGGTGGCAATTTTGGAAAGAAAACTTCAAAAACAGACTCCGAGAAACTGCTGAACTGGAATTAATTTGCAAACTAGATACCATTAACTTGGGCTTGAATAGAGTCTGGGAATGGCCATTACACACATTGAACCTATTTCCCCATGTTAAGTATCCTCACACCTTCTTGTCAACTGTCTAAAATGGGCCATCTTGATTATCACTACAAAAGTTTTTTTTTTCTCCTGCTGATAATAGCTCATCTTAATTAATTAGCCTCTTAGAGTTGGTAGGGCAACTTCCACCTTTTCATGTTCTCTGTATGTGTATATATATCGTCTTACTATATGTTCCATTCTATGCATCTGATGAAGTGGGCTGTCGCCGACGAAAGCTTATGCTCAAATAAATTTGTTATTCTCTAAGGTGCCACAAGTACTCCTGTTCTTTTTGCAGATACAGACTAACACGGCTGCTACTCTGAAACCGTGTTTGTAGGAACATTCAGAGTGTGTCTGTCTTAAGAAGCAGCTATGCTCTGTAACTCATCTAACAAATTACAAAGACTGTTTATTTATGCTGGCAACCTGAACCTGCCTGCTAAATATTGACAGTTGTTTCCCAGAGTAGATGTAAAAGCATGTAACTCTGTACACCACCGTTCTCAGGGCCAATTAGGACGGTCTGTCTGAAACATAAAACAAATTGTCCTTATCTCGACTTTGGCCTGTGTATCAATCATGCTTCCCTTCGAATCCGATCCCCAACTCGCTTCTACTGGGTAACCTTCCAGTATAAATTCTCTGCTCCACCACCACCTACTCCTCTGCGGCCTGGACGACTCTGAATTAAAAAAAAAGAACCCCCTCCTCCCCCCCAAATAGATGTGAGGTGAAACTGACTTGATCTGCGTTCTTTGTAAACAACGCTCTTCCAAGGCCAATCCTCCCTCTTTGTTATCACGGTGGTCTCAACTCCTTCACTGCCCCATGTTCCCATGTCGGTCATTACTCACTGCGACATCTGGATATTGGAGCGTGAGAGGTGCTGAGCGGATGCTTTCAGCATCTTGCCGGCTTAGACCCAAGTCTGCTCTCATTGCCGTCAGCTGGACTTTTGCTCCTAACTTCCTCAGTTCAGGCTCATGCTGTAGCGCTGGATTGGTCTGGCCCAAGTAAAGGGTGTGATGGAAACTGCATCACCCCAGGAGGTACTGTGACTGGGTCAGAATTCTCCCGAGTGGGAAAGGAGGAGCTAGTCTGTGGTCTGTGCTGGCAGCAATGGTCTGTGCTGGCAGCAAATTGTGACATCTCTCTGCACCGATTTCTTTTTGCTGTGCTGACCGGTGATTAGGGGTGTAGAACCATGGCTACCCTGACTACCCATCCAGCTGCTCTGGTCACTAAACCCACTTTATTCCTATGCACCTGGCCCCTGTAACCCACATAGCAGCGTAAGGGGGTGACTGCTTATACCAGTGTAGGGGTCATGTCATCAAAGTCCCAAGCTAGTCCATACATTTTAGCCTCCTATTTGCCGCCTTTCCTCTGTGTTTCTCTGTAGTGCCATGCACACTTGTTATACCACATATAAATAATGCTTTAATATTGAAGTTTTGCACAGTGTGTTTTAAATGGCTTATATGCCGTAATGCCATCTGCATAAATACAGTAGCTATTGTTTGCATTTTCTGTACATACAGTTACAGATTGGATAATTCCTGCCTTCTCTGTACTGTATCACTTATACAGTGTTTCATAAGCTCCATCCTGTGCTACTTGTGTTTTGATTTACATGAAAACGACTGTGTATAAGTCTTGCACCCTGTCATCTATAGCTTTGCATTTCAGCACATTAACCCATCTTCCTGAGTAAAGCTCCTGATGGGAACTTAATGAAGCTCGATGGGGTCTTTTGAACATAGCATGGGGAGATATTGTACTCCATCACTTCTTGCCCTGTGCACTCCATTTTTGGGAATATTTCATTAAGATCAAAACGTGTAAACATCGTTCATGGTGAATGTTGCCTGAGAAAACTTTCTTGTTAAACCCATCATGCTGGTGATATTTTAGTATGTCTTTAAACAGTTGTGTCGAAAGGAAAGGAGAAAAGCTCGTGGAAAGGAGAGAAGCTTTTTCAAAAGTCTCTTTCATCAGCTCACATCATATAATCCCTTTCATAAAATTATCAAGCTCCATCTTAAAACAAGTTAGATTTCTTGCCCACACTACTCCTATCAGGAAGCTGTTCCAGAACTTCATTCCTCTGACACAGTGGTCCCCAACCTTTTTTGTCTGGCGGGTGCCAAAAAAACCCCAAAAACCCCCGAGCGCTGCCGGCGGAGCAAAAAAAAACAACAACCTCCCCCACCCCCCGAGCGCTGCCGCGGGCGCGCTTAGACCCACCGCGTTGGGGACCCCTGCTCTGACAGGCTGGAAATTAGAAGAAGATTACTAAATGTATTCATGGCCACTTTATCCCCATTTGTTCTTGTGCCAACATTGTCCTTTAGCTTAAATCATTCTTCTCTCTCCCTGGTGTTTACCCCCTGGATGTATTTATAGACAGCAATCAGACCCCTCTCAGCCTTCTTTTTGCTAAGCTAAACAAGCCAAGCTCTTTTAGCCTCCTCTTGTAAGATAGGTTCTCCATTCCACTTGGAGTTCATCTTTCTTGAACACAGGTGACCAGAATGAGATTCCTCCCCTTCCACCCTGATCATGGCTATCTGCTATCAGTCACACGCACTTTCCAAAGCATCCATCCCACTGCTGTGTGTCTGCAACGTATACACGAGAGTGATGTTTCTAATGACATGTATTTTTTTTTAATGCATGTGCTTCAGTATTCTCGTGAAAAATGAATTTAGAAAAAAACCTGTGCCTGTAGGAAAGATGTAGCATGTGACGTTTCAAGTCAGTTGAACTGGGTGTGCTGAAGTGGTGAGAGTGCGGTATTATAATGGAAACTAGCTTCAACTTGAATTATGGGCAAACTAATTCAAAAGAGAGTTAAGCCAGGGAAGCCCTATGGTTTGTGCTATGCAGGTCACACTAAGTTATCACAGTGGTCCCATCTAATGGTGCTACATAATGGAGAGGAAGGGTGGTTGTATGGATGGTCAGGGCACTGGTCTAGGTATTAAGAGATCTAGTATCTAATTCTAGCTCCACGATAGGCTTCCTCTATGACATCAGGCAAGTCACTCCATGTCTCTGCACCACAGGTTCAGTAGCTGTAAAAGAGGATCAGCACTTCCCTACCTCAGATGGATGCTATGATGCTAAATCCATTAGTGCTTGTGAGGTGTACAGATACTACAGAGAGGAGCACCATAGAAAAACCGACAAATCACTACTTTCTAGAATCACTTCACGTGAAGTATGTCACTGCTATGGATTTTTATCACACATTTGATGTATTCAGGAGAAAATATACGATATCTAACCCTATCCATAGAGTAGAGCATGGGCTTGGCCTCCAACAAATTTCCAAAACATCTTCAACCTATTTAAGCCCCACTCATATACACACTTATATACATGTTTAACTTTAAGCATATGGATAGTTCCATTAGGGTCAATCATAGGCATAAGTGTTTACAGGAGTGGGACTTGTGGGACCTTGGACAAGTGACTTAGTCTTTCTGTGCCTCAGTTCCCCCATGTGTAAAATGAGGGATAACAGCACCTCACAGGGTGTTGTGAGGGTGAATCCATGGAAAGATTGTGGGGTGTTTAGATATTGTGGTACTGGGGGCTATATAAGTACTGTAGAGGTAGAAGTTCACAGGAACCAAATTCTGAATTGTTAATTTAGGAGTGTGATTTCCCTGTTTTTGTTTGCAGTGCGGCTGTGTCAACACTGGGGATTTGAGCTACCAAAATTGCTGCAAAGGTATAAATAATACCTAAAGCAGGGGTGTTGCACTGGTGTAGTTGCATGGGTGACTGGAATCTTAACTGCCTAAGGACTAAAGGGGGTTGCAGGGATGAAGACAAACTTCACTCAAATGTGATAGTTGGATTGTAAGCAGGGCCCATCTTTTTGTTCTGTGATTGTACATTGCCTAGCACAGCGGGGCTTTGATCTCAGGACTGCATTGCAACTAGATAACCCATAAATTCAGAGACATTAGTCGGTATACAAAGGGCATTTCACCTACAAGATGGGGAAACTCTTTTTGGAGAAAATCTGCATGACCTTGTCTACCATTTTAGCTGTGCATATGGATACACCTCTACCTCGATATAACGCTGTCCTTGGGAGCCAAAAAATCTTACCGCGTTATAGGTGAAATCGTGTTATATCGAACTTGCTTTGATCCACCGGAGTGCGCAGCCCCACCCCCCGGAGCACTGCTTTACCGCCTTATATCAGAATTTGTGTTATATCGGNCTTTGATCCACCGGAGTGCGCAGCCCCGCCCCCTGGAGCACTGCTTTACCGCGTTATATCAGAATTTGTGTTATATCAGGTCGCGTTATATTGGGGTAGAGGTGTATCAGAATGAGTAGACTAGCATATAGCAAGCCAAATATAGGGGTGAGTGAGCAATTCAGATCTAAATCCAAGTTTACTTGAGTTTTGGATTATTTGAACACAAACACTATGGCTTCAATAATGCCGGCATCTGTGCTCTCTCCCATGCTATGGGTTTGCACATGAAGAAGCGAAGACTGCGAGCCATATACAGTTGGGCTCAGGGTAAACTGCCATCACTGCGAAGGGAAAAGCCTGACAGTTTCCATGGCATTATCAATTCGTAGGGCAGCAGGAGTCAAGTTGTTCAGTGGTTCAGTTACAAGGTTCCAAGATGCTAAACCAGGGGTCGGCAACCTTTCAGAAGTGGTGTGCCGAGTCTTCATTTATTCACTCTAATTTAAGGTTTCACGTGCCAGTCATACATTTTAACGTTTTTAGAAGGTCTCTTTCTATAAGTCTATAATATATAACTAAACTATTGTTGTATGTAAAGTAAATAAGGTTTTTAAAATGTTTAAGAAGCTTCATTTAAAATTAAATTAAAATGCAGAGCCCCCCGGACCGGTGGCCAGGACCCAGGCAGTGTGAGTGCCACTGAAAATCAGCTTGCGTGCCACCTTCGGCACGCGTGCCATAGGTTGCCTACCCCTGTGCTAAACCAAAGCGTTTTCTGTCTGAGATTTTCACAGAAGTCCATTTTCAAGAGGTAAGAAACAACTATGTTCAAGGAGTAGTTTTAGCATAGCTGACAATAAAACTGAACAGAAATGGTGGAAGGGGAAGAATATCTTCATATAACCCACCTCTTGGTTGAGACAACTTCAGCACGTGATCATAATATGGCAAGCATTGCTAGAAGACACTTTATAAACAAACTTAAAGGCAGTGTTAACAGGGAATACACATGTTCCAGACTGGATTCGTAACACAGCGTCTGTTCTGTTTGTTTAATTTGAGGATAAGACTTCTGTTTGTTCCTGACCTCTTCTCAGAAACCTTGTTACTACCAAGCTTTATAGCTTTTAATCTGCTGCTACTAGACTGGTGACCTGGTGCACATACTGCGCCATAATGTACTATTATTGGTACACCCCTACCCCGATATAACGCGACCTGATATCACACGAATTCGGATATAACGTGGTAAAGCAGTGCTCCGGGGGGGCGGGGCTGCGCACTCCAGTGGATCAAAGCAAGTTCGATATAACGCAGTTTCACCTATAACGCGGTAAGATTTTTTTGGCTCACGAGGACAGCGTTATATCGGGGTAGAGATGTATTTACCTGGAGGGGAAAAAGTTAATGACTGTCCTTCCCAGGAGAGCTTTGACAATGTCTCTTTATTTATTTATTTTGTCCAAGCTCAGGTGAGTGTCTGCTTGAAACTTGCTTATCCAGGTATTCTATTCCTCTGAAACAGTTATTAGAATCACAACTTTTGACATGGAACAACAGGGTCAAGAAGTTCACTATTAGGCTTGTAAGCTCTGGCTCCAATATGCTTTTGGGCTTTTTCATTAAATCTTAGCTTGGTAAAATGCAGAGTTGTGTTCGTGACAGGGTGGATTTGATTTAAATCACTAGTCAGGAAGACTTGATTTAATCATGGTTTTCTACATAAATGTGCATTTTTGTTGGTTGTTATAACCTTAATACATCTTCACAACTCAGAGATAGATGTAGGTTTCATTTTTAGAAGGTACACACTATACATTTTTAAACAGTAATTTATTTTGAAAACTTTTCAGATTAGTTTTACAGCTATATCAGAAAATGAATGATTGTTTGGTTATTTCATTTACCAAAGGTAATTGAAGCAGATAATTATGAAGTCATTGGGAGGTGAACTATCTCCAATTCAACAGGTTACTCATTAATATTTGGAGGATTTTCTTGCCATGCTGTATTAGGAGGAGAACATCACCAGACAGTATTCTGGATTTTTTTTCTTCAACAGCAAACACATAATATTTTAACAAAACAAGCATATGTCCCTCACTTCTCACATTTATCTCCAGACTTCTTCTCCTTGTCCAGATCTATTCCGGCCCCAACCATCTTCTATTCGTTAAACTTTTTGAAACTTTGCACTTTTAGAGAGAGGTAAGGGATTGATTCTGTGTACACAAATTTTCAGAGGTCTGTTATTTCTCACCTCTATATATTATTTATTTATTTAAAATGTTTTTGCTGTTAACGAGCATGTTACCTCTGGAGACACACATTCACAGTTTGAGAACTGTAAAACTAAGCATCTCTGATGGTATCTTCTAGACTGAGCACTGAGTCTCACTGTGTAGATAGAAAGATTAACCTAAATAATCTATACAGAAGCCTGTGGAACCCCGTAAGATTGGGTCCCTAATCCATGAACTATTGGAACTCATTTACAAAACTTTTCTTAAACATTACATCAATATATTGTCTCATACTATAGAATTAGAATTTATAATCCCTATTCCATGATGAGATATCTTTGAGCTATAATGTATCTTAATTAAAACTATCTTTAGATAGGTTTTTTCCTCAAAAAGCATTTTATCAAAAAAATCCGATTTAAATAAAAAAAATCCAATTTTTGATATTTTTTTTTACATTGATTTTTATCCACCCTGGTTCATGAACTGATGAAAATGAGTGAGATTAATATGTTTCTAAATGATCAGTTGTGTGGGGTGATTTTGGTCTGGATTTTAGCTGTCCTAAAATCTCAAGTGTGTCCTTTCCCAAGTTAAAGGGACACAGTCAATTGAAAAATCACACTTCTTCTGTCTGATTTTTTTAACTTACTGTTGTGGGTAAGTCTGCTTATTGGATGTCGCTGCCCTCTGTTAACTTTTCACATATTCGACTCACACGCGGGTTGGCAAGGAAGATGATTTGGTCATGTACTCAACTTCACGAGTTTTATTTTAATAAGGAACCTAAATCTTAAAAAATTGTAAGGTTCATCATTAGGATTATCTGGGATCCTGGCAGGAAAGATTTCTGTGGTGTTTAAATTATAAGAGCAGAGGGGACCATTAGAACATCTAGTCTGACCTCTTGTACAGGCCATTTCATTCGGTTATTCCTGCATGGAGCTCAATGACGTTTTTGGCGAAAGTATATTTTCCAGTAAAGGCATCCTGTCTGGATTTGAAGCCATCAGGAGATGAAGAATCCACCACTTCCTTTGGTAGTTTGTTCCAATTATTAATCACACTCACTGTTAAGTGGTGCCTAATTCCTAATTGGAATTTGTCCGGCTTCAGCTTCCAGCCAATGGTTTATGTTAACTGAAACAGCTGCAAAGCCACTTAGGTTATGTTTACACAACAACAACAAAACCCCACTCCGCAGCAGGGAGTCTCAGAGCCTGAGATCAACTGACTTGGGTTCATGCCATGGGGTTAAAAAGAGCAGTGGAGATGTTCCTGCTCAGGCTGGAGCCTGGGCTCTGAAACACGGCAAGCGGGGAGGGCCTCAGAGCAGAGACTCCAGTCCTAGCTTGAATGTCTACACTGCTCTTTTTAGCCCTGTAGTGTGTCTTGAGTCAGCTGAGATGGGCTTTGAGACTAGGTGCATGGGGTGTTTTATTTTCCTCTGTGTAGATGAACCCTTAGGCTAACAGTCAAGGCTTGTCTATACTAGCGGCGGCATGTAGGGTACAGGCACCAACCTATGTAGCTATGCGTTGGAGCGAAAAGCAGGTTGCGTCCATCTGTAGCTACACAACACAGCAAAAGGCTCTGGCGGTAGGGAGAATTGGGGAAAGGCCCCAGCAGCTCCTTACTGCCACAGTCTTTCCCTGCTGCCTTCATCATGACAGAGTCTTTTCCTGATGCTGGAGCCTTTCTCTGCTGCGGGGAGGCAGAGGGACACCGTGCTGCTAAAAATAGCAATGTAGATGGGGAGGCACTATGTACCCGAAGGATCTGGTGCATGTCTGTACTCGCTGTCTACACGGCTATTTCTACCTGTGCTAGAGGGGCACGTAGTGTCTGTTCTCTACACGCTGCCATACGGCGTTTGTAGCATTGACGTACCCGCAGAGTTAGATATCTTTCTGGGTTATTTTAGAACAACTCGACTTGATGTCTTAAAAAGGTTCCCGGCTGAATATAAACGCATCTGTCATTGTTCATACCCAAGGCTTCATATAGAGACTGATCCTGCAATCTGTTGGGCTGGAATCTGCTCAGCATCTTTGAAATATAGAGCCCCCTTTGCTGTTCAATGGAGAAAGAGACATACGCCTAGTCCAACATGATGGAAAAGGCTCATCAATAGCAAAGCATGAGACCTGGCTCATTGATTTTGCCACTCCCATTGACCACAGGGACCTGGGTTTAAAATTGAATGGCTGGTGTCTGATTAAAGCCTTCCCTGCTGATCTTTTTTTCTATTGAAAATGGCACATAAAAGAATATTTATCACATACTTACAAGGGGAAACTTAGCAAACCTCGAGCACAGATATGCTGCATTATTTAAGAGTACCTGGGCGCTTCTTTCATTTTCCTGCTTGGATGAACAGTTAAATTAAACTATACACCAGGATTTCACTGGAGTAGTTGGGGTCTCTGTAGCAGAGGCTTAGGAAGAGTCATGCTATATATTATTTACTTTCTTGGAATTAGGAGTGTACATTTTCTTCCCTGTTAGATAAGACCCTGCCAAGAAAAGGAGCCATAGAGCTAATGTTTTGTCTCATTTTATTGTTCCTATACATTTCTAAAGCACCTCTTACTGGGCACTCATACGTACATTTATCCACTACAAGGCTCATCCCTTAGATTGAAGAGTTATCTTCCTACTTTCCTCCGGCACAGCTTTGTATAAGAAAAATTAGACTTCCTGCTCTATTTTAGTCTAGACATTGTTATTTTTTAAATGTATGTGTTCCTGGACACACACATTTGCACCGGATTGGGGGACAGAGAGGGGGTTGGTTAGAAACTAAGTAGGTTTTAGCTATATGTGCAATTTTTTTACAGCACCCAAGAGCAATGAGCGAATGCAAAGGGGGATTCTAGTCGGTCGGACAGTGGCAAAGGTTTCACGTAGATCTACAGAGCTTTTATGTAGGTCGACACAGCTCTGCTTAGGCTTCCCTATAATTATAGGAGCTGATTGGAAATACTCCCCTCACCTTCCTTTTGACAGAAGGTTCTAGCACGATGGTAACATGCTCATCCTTTCTTATGACATAGAGACAGTGGCCTCAGTTTCTGGAAGCCAGGCCCAAGTGTAAAGTTTTTTTCCAGGGTTGGGGAGGAAATGAGATGTTTGGTCCCTGAGCCGGTACAGAGTACACCAAACGCTACTATAGTCATCTCGTCTTTCATCAGGTGATATCACTTGGGGGTCTCGGAGCCTTTAGGCCATGGGACTATAGCCGGAGTGTGAGGAACGCAGACGCGTTTGGTTTTCTCCTCACCAGCTGCCCATAGATCATCACTTAATGTTGTGTTTTGCGGCTGGTGTATAAGCTTTTTGCCTTTCACAGAGGACTTTCTGCTGGTACCGTTATTTATATTCTTGTGCACTCGCTGTCAAAGTAAAGCTGGAGGATGGGGGTTTCTGAGAAGTGCTCAGCTTTGGCCCACCTCCGCTCCTGTTGAAGTCAATGGCAGTTTTACTGTTGCCTAGAGTAGGAGCCAGTTCTTTAGACATATCCTACCCGTAGTATATCATCTGCCACAGTAGGGTGCTTTTCTGGGTGCGGACTTGGAGCAGTCATTTTCAACAGTAAGAGGAATGCTATTCTGACCCATGCAATCCCTTTTTTTATGATGACTTCTCTGTCTTCATCCCATAATCCTCCTGTCTGTTGTATTAAGTGACTTGGTAGCGATGTCTGGGGATGTATTGGAATCTTATGTCAAGGTTTTGCTGTAAGACAAGGTAAAATATTGGATTGATGTAAATTTAAAGCTCTGGGAGATCATAGGGAGATGTATGGGAGTATGGAAGTATTGCTTGCTACATAGCAATTACATTGATAAGAGCCTTTTTTTTTTTTTTTTGCATCCACTTTGAAGTGTTGTGCTGATGGTAAACAGCTTTTGGCAACTGAAATCTTAGATCAGGTGGTAAATGAGTAATGAGTATAGCGTTAAGAAGGAAAAAACCCTTCCTCTGCCGAGCACAGGGAAGATTGTCATAAGGAGATAGCTTGAAGCCATTGAACTCCAGTAGCTTCTTTAATTAAAGTGCTAGGGCAAAAGAACAAGAACTTTTTCAAAGGAGTCTGGCTACACAGTGTGGTGTAACCTTGGGGGTTTGTCAGAGGTTTCAGAATAAAATGAACAGCTCCAAGAGCGAGGCGTTTGTACAGCCCAACACAGCAAAGCTCTTCCGTTATAACAGAGAAATGAGAGTGACATATTTTATTTTTTTTAGGCAAGTATAGAATTGTATTCTATTTAACTTGTGCAGTACTTCTCCTCCCCCCCCCTTTACCTGTGACTTCAAATTAAATGGGCTATCGAAATGAGCAGTCGTGTGTGAGCTGTTTGTTCAGCATTCTTCATTGAGGATTTACTGGAGTAAGGAATTGGTGAACACAAAGTAAAATAACTGACTCTTCCAAGGTTGGTGGATTGACTCAAGGTCGTCTTGTTTGGGAGGCCCCTTCCCAATACAGGACTGGTTACGTAGTGAAAGTTCAGGGATACCTGCCTGCCCTGCACATAGGCTAGTTAGGATAAAGGCCTCTATCTTCCATCCCATTCCTGCCCTTGGAGTCTGGCCCACTCTACAAAATAAGGATCTGCTCTGATAGGAGAAGGACTGAGCCCGAAAGTTGGCATTTCTTATTTTTCCATTGCTTGACTTTTTGCCCTTAACGTAATGAGATTTTCTTTTTCATGACTATATCTGTGGGGCCTCTTAGCACGTATTGAGGGCCTGAATGATTCCAGGCGTTGCTAGTGAGCTACGGAGCCTTCACCTGTGGTTCACCGGTTTGAATCCAGCCTTGCTGAGTCGGGTTTAAAAGTTGTTCCCGTCTAGTGGATATTCCGTAGCCTCTGAGCTGAGTTTGGGTCTTGGTTCCAGCTTCCACATCACAAGCTCATTAGCACAGAGGCAAAGG
This sequence comes from Platysternon megacephalum, assembly GCA_003942145.1. Lineage (NCBI taxonomy): Eukaryota > Metazoa > Chordata > Testudines > Platysternidae > Platysternon > Platysternon megacephalum. The sequence goes on along the minus strand of QXTE01000065.1, from coordinate 3,723,725 downwards.
ACTGCATAGGCAGTGGAGACTGAACTACCATTAGAGGAAGTCCTTGCTTTTTTTACCTGCCAATCAATGAGGCATGCTGGCAGGACAGTTTGTGGGGGAGGATTACTTTGCTGCTGCCCCGTTAAACAAAGGTTTTTAAATGATCGGTTCTTTGATTATTATTATTTTTTTGGTCCTGTCTTTGTGTACAACACCTAGCACAATTGTTCAGGACTGGAGCTTCTAGGTGCTGCTGCAATACAAGTAATAATTTGGGATGTCTAGCTGATGCCTCTCTCAAACACTAAATCCAGTTGTTTTTTTTATAGTTCTAGACACAAACAAGCTCATTAAATAACCTGCATAAAATATTACACATGGAGCTGTACAAAATTTGGCAGCTGTGCCTTATTTCTACTAGGAAGGAGTAACTCTGTACCTGCACAGCAGTGTTCATTAAAGCATGATTGGATTTATGCTGCCCTTTGTATCAATTTTTTACCTTATGCTATACATGGAACACATTGCACCAGTTCCACAGGGGATCATGCCTTTGATCCTGCTTTGCATTCAAAATACAATAGTGAAGAACATCCTTTGCAATTGGAGATTTTTTTGGGGGGGGGTGGCTTTTGGATTTCTCTCCTATAGGAAAATGGATTCGTTGCCCCTCTTTCTGCTGCTTGTCTTATACTTGAACAGCAACCATCCTTTTTTTTGTGCTACAAATTTATTCGTCTTGTGTCTAACCAGTGGATGTAATGCAAACCCCCTTGAAAAATGCACAATAAACTTTGCAGCACCCCACCACCACCAAACTTATCCTCTTTGATATTTAACCCTACTCTTCCTGGCATTACCGCCGTGTCTTACCTGCTCTGCACATGGGCAAGACTTCATGCTAATTGATATTGCAACAATTGGTTCAGCTCCCATGGGATCCAGCTGGCTGTCATAGGACTCAGAGGTTCTTCTCTGGAAGCTATCCCCCTGGCAGCGACATCTCTCTCCTTGGCAGCTTCCGTAGGCAGTTAAGCTGATAATGCTGGAGTTGCATCTGAATCTGTTAGTGAGGAGGAAACCTCAAGCCTTTTGAATGCTTACCTGAATGTTTTGAGGCTTCCCATGCCACTTCCTAAGGCAGGGGTCGGCAACCTTTCAGAAGTGGTGTGCCAAGTCTTCGTTTATTCACTCTAATTTAAGGTTTCGCGTGCCAGTAATACATGTTAACGTTTTTAGAAGGTCTCGTTCTATAAGTCTATAATATATAACTAAACTATTGTTGTATGTAAAGTAAATAAGGTTTTTAAAATGTTTAAGAAGTTTCATTTAAAATTAAATTAAAATGCAGAGCCCCCCAGACTGGTGGCCAGGACCCAGGCAGTGTGAGTGCCACTGAAAATCAGCTCGCGTGCCGAAGGCGGCACGCGTGCCATAGGTTGCCTACCCCTGTTCTAAGGAATGGATTAACTCCGTCCGTGGTGTTTTTTTTTTTTTTTTTTTTTTC
>QXTE01000065.1:3709255-3720606 GCA_003942145.1 Platysternon megacephalum | reverse complement strand
TTTTTTTTTTTTTTTTTTTTTTGTCCTCTCACCACCCAACCTTCCAGTTGCTCTTGGCAACAACTCATTCCTGTGACACCCAATCACCCCCCTGCCCTTCACTCAACAACCTACAGGTTTTGAAGCTTCCATTGACATTGGTTCTATTTCTGCTGGCCCCCATTGTGTGCCCCACAGGTATGTGAGATTTGAACTCAGTGTAGCATCCATAGTTCTGCAAAGAAAGTGGCAGGGCTGCTGGACACTGGAATGGGATCTCCAAAGGTAGGTGGATTTGCAGAAGGAAGGAGCTCAGCGTCTTCGGTTCACTGGTTGTTCCCTGTAGTGTCAACTTGCACAGTCCACTGTGAGCAGGGATGAGTCAAGCCTTTAAAGAGCGAATGCAGATAGTTTTTATAAAGTGAAAAAAATTGCATAACATTTGGGCAATAAATGAAATAGAATAATTGAAAGCCTTGTAATCTTCGTAAGGGTTGGGCTTTGTGATGTTGTTTAGTATATTAACTCTCACCAAACGTGGATAATCATTAGCTCTGTTGCTACTAAATTTCTCCTTAAGGCATCTAACTTCCAGTGGTCTGCAGGTGAATAATAATGAAGTATAATTTAGCAGAAGAAAGGGTTGCTGCATGCTATATAAAATCCACACCTGTTGCTACTAGTTTAAACATTAACTTGGCCTTTTTAACTCTGACAAAGTAACCGGAAACTATTATCAATATGGAGGGTATTACACAAACAAAACTCCCAAACTCTGCTCCTCATGTTAAAATGGAGAAAACACTTTTAGCTTTTGCTGGAGGTAATATATATTCCTAAGTGTGTGTGTGGGGGGGTTGTGTTTTGTTTTGGTGGATTTTTTTTTTTTTTTGATTTGCCTCCAAAAACCATGTTGTGCTTACCCAGAAGATTTTGGTACAAAGTGATCAACAGTTTGGCTCTGAACAGAGAACTTAAATATCCCTGTCCTTTTAACTGCCACTGTTACCTCCTTTTTAGATCTGTGTTTTTTTCCTCTACAGCTTTCTTATTTCAAATGAAAACTTCCATAGTGTAATGTTTTTTTCAGCAGTGTGAGCAGATCGATCTATCACCATCTTTCCCTCTCATCAATGAGATCTAGGAATACAGTCATAAAAAGCTGCATGCATGGATACTGTAAGCTCTTTGGCAGAATAACTCATGGGTTCTAACCACTTATGTTTAGCCTGTACTGGTTCACATGCTGAAATTCTGTCTTCTGTGGCATCAGGGTAGCCCAGCGGCAAATGCTTTGGCCAATGGGCAATCTTGTTAGCAGAACTTTGGAGACATACATTGTTTTCTTAATGAATGATAATGAGACTGCAATAATGAAGAGGAGTTGTTGTTGTTATTGTTATTATTATTTATTTTATTATTGTTTATTAAAGATTTATATTCTGACAACATCCGTTTTCACTAATGGCTTAGAAGAGCAGTAGAGAGACAATAAATAGGGACCCACATCTATTTTCTGCATTTTCACTGTCTGGTGAATATTTATTTGTGAAGTTCTGGAAACCACTTAGGTACTTGGAGGGAAAAAAAACCCTCTTAAGAGCCTGTTAAAATTGGCTCGTGTTCTAGTCTATTAGCGTGATTGTAAAACTGGGTTGAGTAGTTCTAAATTGGAATAGAAATGGTTAAAGATCACAAGATTCACGATACACGCGAGTAGTGGTTAAAGCTTTCAGCAGAATTTACATGTGTTCTGTTATTCGGATATGTATATTTTAAAGTGAATGGCACTATTTTATGTCCCATGTCATTTCTAGTTATAGAGTTACTGAGAGTTGAACCTTGTATGTAACGGAATGAGGTGATCACTAGAATTAATGACATAAAAAGCAACGAGGTTTTTTTTCTAGTGCATGTTTTGACTGAGGTAAGCTAGAAATTGAAAATTACTTTTGTTTTGTCAACTTAATAAAAAATGTCATATAAAAGAAGTCTGTTATTCACAGCAACATTTACTGGGTCAAACCCCGAGCAGCTATAAATTGGCATAGCTCTATTGAAGTCACTTGGGCTATTTTGATTTAAACCAGTTGAGGATTTGGCCCATCTTATAGAATGTCTGCTCGCTCAAAGTTAATCATTACAAAATGAAATAGGCAAGTAGGTGAGTAACCTGCCCGTCTATACGGAGGGAGGTACATGAGGAGACTGCAACTGAAGCTGGTGTGGGAGAAAGCCAAAGGGTTGAATTATGGAGGAAGGGAGCTGGAGAAGTATCGAATATGTTTCATTTAAACAACGAGTAAGGCATGTGCCTCTTGATCATTTTGCTTTTATATTATAGACTTCAAGGTCAGAAGGGACCATTATGATCACCTAGTCTTCTGTCCTGTATAACATAGGCCAGAGAATTTTCATCCATCCAGTACCCTTTCCTCAAACCGATCCCTTTTGTTATTTAGACTGCGTATACTCTTCAGGGCAGGGACTGTGCCTTCCTTTGACTTTGGAAAGTTTCTAGCAAATTTGGGGTATTACTGTAATCCAAATAACTAACAGAGAACACTAAAGATATTGTAAAGGCAAGTGGTAAAGGCAATCTGTTGCTAGTAGAAGAGAATACGCTGTGATCTAAATCTAAATCATTAAGTCTGAAGGTAATAGCTATAAACTGACTTCTTGCCAAATCCATTGGCGGCTTTGTTAGAGATTGTGACTGAAATACAGAAACAAACACTAATCATATTCATACAAAACCTACATTATTAGTCTCGGGCTCATCAATCCATGATTACTAAATGCTTCTCCAGCTGCTTTTTATTAGCCTCTTTTAAAAAATCTTGCAGGATTTAGACAAAAAGTCCATTAAAGTAATCTTGTAACTCAAACTCCTAAAATCAAGGAAATTCAAGGTTAAAGTTGAAGCTCACTTCTTCTAGTCTGGTTGTGTACAGCTATTGCAGCACGCATTACTTTAGGTCTCTCTTTTTTTAATTTTTTTTTTAATTTCCCCCCCCCCAGCAACGTGTATGCTCCATCTGTCTCAACTGTAGAGACCAGCCTGACATTTTGAATCTCTTTACATTTTGTGTTTGAGTTGGAAACATTACCTCTAGGCTATTAGAGATATAGTGAGCGGGGATTTTAAGCGTTTCCTGATATAAATTCAATTGAGGTATTCCAGAATTGTTCTTAGTGGGGTTACTTGCACCATGATCCGTTACTGGCCAGTATCAGACACAGGGTGTTTGACTTACCACGCTTGATTGCACTCAGAGTGTATCTCCTATGTTCATATTAGGGTGACCAGATGTCCCGATTTTATAGGGACAGTCCCGATATTTGGGACTTTTTCTTACATCTTTCTTACATCTTTCTTACATCCCTCCCCCTTACAGTGGTTTGAGCATTGGCCTGCTAAACTCAGGGTTGTGAGTTCAGTCCTTGAGGGGGCCACTTAGGGATCTGGGGCAAAAATTGGTCCTGCTAGTGAAGGCAGGGGGCTGGACTCAATGACCCTTCAGGGTCCCTTCCAGCTCTATGAGATAGGTATATCTCCATATATTATTATTACCTATTACCCCCAACCCCCTGTCCCAATTTTTCACATTTGCTATCTGGTCACCCTAGTTCATATGCACCACTGGGATGAAATGATGGAAACTGTTTAATAGTGAAACACCATCCAATAGTTTAGTATAGGAAATTAAGAATATACATATATATATTTTTAATTGAAAGTGCAGGGAAATTTTAAAAAGTTTTTTCAGCAGTGTAGAGTTCCACAAAGGAAACATAATAATGCACAAATGGGTGCTCTGCAGCTAGATGTGTGTGTGCACATTTTAGATCCATTTAAAAATGTGATCAATTGGAACAACTTTTCCCCCCTCTTTTTAGATTAGCTTAGAAGAGTTCGTGAGTCAAGCAAATGTTATGGGAAAACGTAGTTGCTCTGCGTACACCACTGTTAAGACGTTAGGGCCTGATCCTCCACTTTTCAATTTTGTAATCATTTATACCAATGCAGAGTGGGGGCTAAAGTGTTGTTTTTTCAGACTTGCCAATGTCTTGCACTCCCTCTGCACAGGTATGAACGGGACCTGATCCAAAGCTTGTGGAAATCAATGGTAAGACTCCCATTGTCTTCAGTGCCCTTTTGTCTCTGGACAGTATCAGATGGAAACTCCTTATTCTCATGTTACTCTTGTTTCAAAATAACAATGCCTCTATGGCTCAGTTGATGGATTTTCCTGCCTCTGGGGCATCTGGTCTTAGTTTCACGTACTATTCGTAGCCATCGAAGTATCGGGGATCGAATTATCGCGTCTTGTCTGGACGCGATAAGTCGATCCCCGAACGCGCTACTTCGAACTCCGGTACTCCTGCAGGGCGAGCGGAGTTACCGGAGTCGACGTGGGAGCCGCGAACTTCGATCGCGGCGCCGCGCGGACGCGAGGTAAGCGCGCCAAATTCGAACTAAGCTACTTCGACTTCAGCTACGCGAATAGCGTAGCTGAAGTCGAAGTAGCTTAGTTCGATCCCGCCCCTAGTGTGGACCAGCCCGTGTGTGCTCGCTCCCAGTGTTAATACCCCCGTGCGATACGAAGTATTGTAAGGATCCAGTGCTTGATCCTGTGATCACTGAAATGGATGGTACAACCGTCACTGACTTCAGTGGGAGCAGGATTAGGCCTTTGCCCTCATACAGACTCTGTCCTTCAGCTGAAATATTGAATTGAGGTCCCTTTTACCCATTAAGAAATGTCCTTTTTAGAAATTGCAGGTCAGAACCTTGGTGTTCTACGCAACATTCCCCCTCTGTCAGGAGCTGATGTTCCAGGCTGTGCACAAGATATTGTGGAGGTGTTCAGCTATTGAAGTCCTAGTAGTAAATTAATTATATGTAAGCACTGTGGGGTCCTGGTCCATATTTAGGGCTCTTAGGCACTACAGTAGTACAAGTATTACACTATAAATTTCTTTGTTGCACTATACCTCAAGTAAGAAAGGTGCTACATTAAACCAGATCCCCTTCTATAATTGTCAACTAAATGTCGGGGTTTTTTTTTAAACAACTTAATTTGCTAGAAAAGCACTATGAAGATCTGAAACTAGTAGAAGTCCTTTTTACCCATTAAAACAATTAAACAAACAAACAGCCCAATGGATCTTTTACACTTTGCAAAAACATGTGCTGATAGCCTGTGTGCCAATTTTCAGCACAAAACTATTAATAAACTTTGGATGGAAATATTAACTTAGCCCTAAAATATATCCTTGGCTATATTATTTGGGAAGAGGTGGAAGGAAATCATGCACAGTAATTTGAGAAAAGAGTTCTTTTATTGATCTAACACGTATCCGGATTATAATTACCCATATCATGCCATTTCACCAGCAAAAATATTTTTTTTCAAAGGTCACATAACTTATTGTTAGAAATGTGACACCTCCCACTCCAATAATGTCAGGTGTTACAATATTCTATATATCCTTTGTTATAACACATGTTACATTATAAATATCTTAAAAACAAACAAACAAAAACCTCTTTGCTGTGGATTCGAGGACGTATTGTCTCTTGAAATTTGGCATTTGAGACCTAAGCTTGTTTTACTCTGTACAGTTTCTTGTGTTGAATTCATGCCAGCTCTTTTCACTTCCCAGGGCATGCAAAACTGGTTAAATTTCATGGGAAAGGATTGTGTTTTCGGTACATAAACATCCAGCCAAGTGTTTTTAGAACTCAGGAAGAAGCAGGCACTTTCTTTAAAAGTTGCTGGAGTCAAACACATCCATGGAGCTTGTACATGTCCCATTCTCTAGGGAGAATATTGTATTAAAAGATCAGGAAATGTCTTTTCTAAGCTGGAGTTTCAAAATACTTTTCCCCTACCAGAATAAAATGCACATCAGACTGTCTCATGAAAGCTGGTTTTGTCACTTGCTGGATGAGGTGTATTTACATTCTAGAAAAATTAGGCAATAAATAAAGCAAGACTTGGCATGGCCAAGGATGATTTTGAAAATTTCAAAGGAAACGTCCGCTTAAGGTTAGCCTTTGTTTTCATTTTCCCTTGCACTTGCTAAAAAGAGAAATAGTCATCTAAACAAACCAGAGAGGCTTAATTCAGACTAAACAGGGAGCTTTATTTTTCAAATTAGGTCCAGGTTTATTAAGAAACGTTACATTTGCAAGCACTTCTAACAGGATAAACAAAAGCTCCCAAGATCGGCCACAGAAAGCGTCGTAGTCACGAGTAGCCATTTCTCTCCAGAGTCATTAAAACATGGCATGTGTCATGTTTAAATTTTATCTTGATTTATGAATTGACCCAATGAGTGTTGGAAATTAAGGGATACATTGAGTCTTTCATGCACTTAAGAGTACTAGGGGGATGTAAGAACTGCTGTTCTGAGTTAGCCAGAATTCCTCCTGGGACTGCCCTCCCCGCCCGCCAGTGCACACTGGGACTGCAGCTACATCACTCTCTATGAGGGTACTGGATGATCTGATGTCTACATTGAGCCCCCAGAGGCTGCTTTAGCAGCTCCTGCAAGGTGCCCCCCCAAAATTGGAGAGCCTGTGGCTATGAGGTTCCTGGGCTACAAAAGCTGGCCCTGGGCAGCTGTGACGGAGACCGTGAATAACCTGTGAGATTCAGGGGAAACTGCCAGGACACACTTTCAGTCCTGGGCCCATTTTATGTTTTGAAGCATACACTTTGCAACAACATGGCTTAAAAATAAACGACTCGGAAGCTGAGGTCAGCATTCAGACTTACAGTGGCTCAAAAATGTGGGGGTGGCAGAGGCTGAGCGGTGGGTAGGCCCCAAACGCCAGCTCTGCGACCGTGGCCCATTCCTCCAGTTTTAAGCCCAACAGTCGCGCTTTTCTAAGGTTTGTCCCCTGTCCGGTACTGAGACAAAACTGGACATGGTTTTGTGTGGTGTAGAGTATGTTGCCTCGGTCCCAGAAATCCCAGAATGTTTGGTGTTCTAGGGCTGCATTGGTGGCCACACTACTGCAATCAGAGTTTGCCCTTGAAAGGATTTACGTCAACTTTTCGGTGGCTCTCAGCATGGTATATAGGTAGAAAAACTCCTGCAGGAGTGGCGTGCAAGCTGCCCCCTTATTTTCATAGATCTGTTTTTCGTGACTCCTGGCTTTATCCTCACTGATGCCCTTCCAAGTATTTTTCAGAAAGAATGGACCTCTGAGTAATTTTGGTTCTTGGAAAAATTCGGTGATCATCTCCCAGACTGGGTTCAGAGATTAGTGTCCCAGACTGTGCTCAGACATACCTGTGCTCAGAGATTAGTGTCCCAAGAAACTATATGAAAAAGATTAATCTAAAGTGAATTATCCTGGGTGGCACATCTAACAGTATGCAAGAGAGTGTCAAATTACGGCAGCATGGTACTGTGGATACTGTTTCTCAGCAGTGCCTTAGTCCCATCTTCAAGCTAGGCATGCAGGTCCAGCTTTTTAAAGCGTTTGGGGCATTACTGTGCTCAGCGTCACAATGCCAAACTGACGTAGGACCCTAAAACTCATTTTCAAAAGGGATTTAGGCATTCGGGAGTCATTCAGTGGTAAAAAGTAATTGATGGTGTATCTATTTTCATGCTCAAAGTCCCGCACTTTTGAGTGTGTTGGCTACTTGGGCATCTAGCCCTCTATTTTCATCGATTAATTGATGTAGTTTTAGATGGTAGCTGAAAGTGTGGCCCTGAACATTTGCACTTGATATTTCAAATGAGCAATATTGAGCCTTGCAACATTCCCCTTATCCTTTTAAACAATCAGATGTGGCCTTCACAATATTTTTGTGATTCTGAATAGTACAAGTTTAAGGTCTACAATCCGTACCCAAACGTGCCTTTAAACAATAGCTGGGGTTTTATTTGCTTGAAGATAAGTCCATCACAAGTGCCCGCTAACGAAATCTGGCACTCTGCATTCATTTTAAATGTGGCCCTGTACGTTCATTAATCACCATGTCGAACCATTTGAGGCATCACAGCCTTTCAGCCTTGCTCTTCGTCCCTTACAGTAAATGTTAGTAATGAAATTGTTTCCCACATGACTTTAAATGCCATTGCTAAAGCAGAGTGAATTTTCAAATGTCAACTCTGCTTAACCTTATGTTTAGACTAGGAGTTGCGTTAAAGAAATAAACTGTACAGGAACTGAAGTTTTAACATGTATTTAAATAAATCCCAGTAGCCTTTGCCAGCAACAAGTAACTTGGCCCTGTAATGTGTGCTTTGAAAGGAATACCCAGGCTTAGGGTGCCCTTTATGTGCCCTACCTGGGATAAGTATTTTGCATAAGCGAGAGCTTGCGGATTCAGCCTGAACATGTCAGGTCCTTAGGTGTTGTATATGTTTCTTTTATTAAAGTGCTGTATAATGTAAATGTCATTTTTGTGGTTAAATATTCATTTACTTTGTCTTCTGGTCATCTGTGTTCTGCTCTTTTAAGGATTTCTTATAACTTACGGATGTTCTTCCTTGTTTAAACCCAAAGAACTTCCATTCTTGAGGTGGGCCAGGAACTTAGGCATATTTAACTAATGCAGCAAGCCCCTGATTCCATTCAATCATCATGTTTGTTTCATCCCTTATGACATTAATTATATCACTTAGCTCTTTTCGTCATCAAGGTGCTGTATTAACATTAATTGACTAATTTTCACAGTGCCCTAATCATTCGGTGCACCGGGAACCTGCATAGTTAATTTACAGTTGCATACTTATGTCTCAGTTATGCAGATCCTTGCACTCTAATAACCATCTGAACTTTTGACTCTCTCAAATTCTCCCCACTGCATCACACAATCGAACCCCAGGAAGTGCTCTTAGTGAGGGGAAGTGGGTGGGGAACTAAGCCTTCCTCAAGGGGCACTGAGGAGCTGGGATGTAGATTGAGAAGACTGAGGTTTTGTGAGGAGGGAATACAGTTTAGGTAGCCGTATTTCTTGTGGTCATGTAAACAGGGAGTTATGTGAGCAGAAGTGTTAACAGGAGCTACTCTGAGGGCATAAAATAGTAGATGGAGTGCATATTTCACAATAACAACTTGTAATGCTTCCTCTTAACCATACTGTGGGCTAAATTGTCGACTCAGCCTCTGTGCCTCTTATTAAGCCCAAGTTGTTGTTACTTCTTAAACAATGAGCATGCTGAAGGTATGTTCACATTCTTCCTGTTTTACAGATGGGGGTGCAGAGGCTGAGAGTTTAGGTGACTTGCTGAAGGCTTTGGAGAGGACCATTGTCAGACCTGGGATTAGAATTTGAGATCCTAATCTGGGCTCAGATTGCCTGCATTACCTTCTGTTCCTGTTGCGTATGAACTTTAAATGCAAATGGAACGTTATGTTTCCAGTAAGAACAGTAACACACAGACAAACCGAAGTCGCGGCACCAGTGCCGCACGCCTTTAACAACCAAAAATCAGCTCAAAATCATCTTTTGCTCTCACCAGGCTGTCTGCCGTCTCCCAACACTCCCCTGGGTCTTCTCAGCCATTGCAACGTGCCGAAGAGCAACACAAATAGTTGACTAGTTCTGCAGGTGCTTCTTCTCGTGCCTGGAAACAGGCTGAATGCTTTCATTGGCACAGCTAATACAGAATCACAGTATTAACTGAAAATCTCCAGGGAAATCTCAGGCTAATGCCTCCCCTTCCTGGATGCACCCATTTCTTCAATGGACGAGTCAAATAAAAACTCTGTAGCTGGGTATTCCGAATAGCCCTGTAGTTAACAAAACATTATTATTATGTAGGCACAATAATGCTCCACTCAAAAACAATTCAGGACTTTCTCTTCATATTATCAGGGAGTTCTGAGGGAATGTCATGCAGAAAGGGTTTTCCTAAAGTGTTAATCTCCATGATGGAATGCTGTTGCAGAAATTTGCAGTTGAGAAATATACCATTAAGCTCTTGAGATGTGAAAAGGAGCCCACAGATCAGTTACTGGGAAAATAGAACTTTGGTGCTGAATTCCCATTTTGTTTCCCTCTACTGTTGCCCAGTAATACTGAAAAATAATTGACTGTTCCTCACCACTGACACTTGAACCAATGGAAGTTAAAACTTCTGGGCACGTCACCCCCAATCTTATTTCTTTGACTGGTAAGTGCACTATACAATCTCCTAACCAAATTACATGCATTGCCTGAAAGCTTCTGAAATACCAGTTCCAGAGGAGAGGATGCAAATAAGCCACATAAATACAGACCGCTAATAGGTTTGTCTTTATGAATAAGCACCTATCTGCTAGTGTCGGTTCTAGCCATTCCACCTCATCCCCTTAGTCTGAGAAGTGGCAGTCTTCTTATCCTGATTCAGCTCTGCTTCTGAATCATTATCAAACGTTATTCCCAAAATATCTGCTGTAGGACTGGACACCACCTGCAAAGCTCCTGGAAAAGGAAGTCCCCATCCTCAAGCCTGTATAATCTATATGTTAGTGTCAGCTTCAGCTGCTGGTAAATAGTGTGTGTGCACACACACACACTCACACTCACAAAATGTACTAACATTATCACACGTGCACGAGGGAACATTTGATTGCCCTATCTAAAACTTTCTCTCTACTGTCCATGCATTTTAGGTGTGCAATCACCTGTTACTGTATGCTGCCCACAATAGGTCCTAAGAGAAACAATCCAACAGTGGACTCGAGGACAAGATTGCCTTTTTAACCCAGACTATGCTTCTATAACTTCCCCTTCCACATATCCACCAAAGGAATATGCACTACTGGAATTTACATGACCTGTAGCCAATTAATATAAAGTATGGTGGAATATTATGCAATAAGGCCAGCCATAAATAAATTAAGTTCACGCTATCAAATACAATGCCGGAAAGAATCCTCCCATGTTCAAATACCTCCCATAGACTACTTAGCATAGCGGTAATAAGCAGTGGCTGAATACTGGAGATGAGTTTCAGGTATACCCTTCAAATGTGATGCACAAGTAATACACTGCCCAAGGCATTTCTGTTATCTATGACATTTCTAAGCTCTCTGCTTAATTGGGAAATATTAAATGGTCATGCATGTTTACCAACAACTGTTCAACACAAATTATTTCTTTCTTTCTTTCTCTCTCTTTCAGCTACTCCGTTTTAGCATTATTATTATTATGCTTATTATTAAACTAAATTCAGGGAGTCTTTTTTAGGAGGAATATAGAGTACTTCAGATTTTTTTGTTCCCCAAGTATTGGGGGAATTCCTCACAGCACGATGCAGTGCAGATTTATACTGTATTTGAAAGCCCATCCTGATAATTAACAGCAAACAGTTGTGGATAATGTGCATCCGGGGGGGGGGGGGGGGGGGGGGGG
>QXTE01000065.1:3584595-3709151 GCA_003942145.1 Platysternon megacephalum | reverse complement strand
GGGGGGGGGGGGGGGGGGGCGGGGTGTCTCTCTCCAGTTTATATTTGCTGAGCTTGTCCTAATGTTTTCATGCTCCTCTATTTAGAATGTCTAGTGCTTTCTTTAAAGCACAATCTGAAAGCCCATGAAATCAAATGTCAAGATATCCTACCTGAAGTGAAGAAAACAAAAGATAAAAGTGAGATATAAGTGAAGCAAAAGAAAAATAAAGCACTGAATTACAAAAGCAAACGGATGTTTCAGCTAAATACATAATTTGTAGAAGAATGAGAGAATGCCTGTAACCTTGATTTCTCTGCTGGGTTTTCTATCCTTACACTGTACAGTTGTTTAGTACCAAAGGTCTGATTCTGATCTCCTTTATATTTGTGCCGTGGCAGTGGGAAAGTGTGCTAGTCTGGTCATTTTAGGGAGGACTACTAAGGCACATTGAACCCATGTCTGAACTCTCACATTCCACTGGGTACAATGGACTTGTTTTCTATGCTTTCTAAAGGATTTACCCTACAGCTGTGAATGTCCCATAACACATGAATGATGGCTTTGATTAACCCAGCAGCCAGTCAGTCTGATCCCGTCTTTGCCATGGTTATCAACCAGAAAGGAAGTGCTGTGGGTCGAGTACCGTTACCAGATCTTTGACTCAGTGGCATGGCAAACTAGTGAGAAGGGAAAGAACAATGCTTCATGCCACAGATACAAAGTAAAACCCGATTCTTCCCACCTTTGCCTGTGGGCCCAATTACTCCTTGGTGACTTGCCCAGTGGCCAGTCCTGGACCTGGACTTCCTCTTAACCCATCCAGTTACAGCTCCCAGAACCAAGTAATTGGTTGCACTGGCCACCTCTGCTGGGCCAATTGAGCTCTTGCTGTAAACCATCAAAAGGATTCTCAATTGCTTGCTGCTAACTTGAGAGGAACTGCTATTTAATGGATATCATTACAGGAATATAAATAGAACCTTTAAAGAATCCAGATGCACTCCTCACAGCTGTTACTATTTTTAACTTTAAATTCTGACGTATGAGTTATTTAACTCTCAGACACAAATTACTTTTGTTCATAAAACATTTAATGCATTAAGTAATGCAGTATAATGAGTTTATATGGTATCATAAAACGAGAACCTTTGCCCCATATACTGTAGCAAGAATCTAATATTGCTAGCTTAATTTTTTATTCTCACTTAACTACTCCATTTTGAACATGAAGAGGCCAACATTTTATATTTTCTTAATGGTAGCAATGTAATTTCTCATAGGTACAGTCAGAGTTTTGTGGCTACATTTGCAAATAGCTTGAAATCTAAAAGGATGCCATTTTCATCCAGTTTTTAGTTTTGTCTTCTGTTTTCCTTTTCTTCTGCCAAATGGTGGTGATATGCCAGGGATCTAAACACCCCATTTTGTGTGTGTAGTGCACATTAGACGAAAAGGTGTTGGTTATATCTAATGCACTCAGAAGTGTGCCACACACACACTGTCATTTTATGAACCCAAGAGAGAACAGTGAGAGCATAACCTTGGTGCGATGACATGGCTTGTTCACTCAGAGTGGGCGCGGTCTTTTAAAACGTTGCGGCCAACTACCCCGTACTCAGGATGACCCCTTCTAAGAGCTTCATGGAAAAAGTCACAAGTTAAAGCTGCTAAGTGGAGTTTTAACTTGCAGCTCAGCCTCTTCACATGTGGAACAGCAGCAGGTGTTGGTGCCACTGAAAGCGGTGGGAGTATGTGAGGGCAGAGCAATGAGTATAACTGAGGGCGGAATTTGGCCTGGTCTGCCAATTCCTTAAGGGCCTGTTCTTGAACCCATTTAAATTCATGGGAGCTTTGCCTTGACTTCCCTAGAAGCTGGACTGGGATCGATTTAGCATTTAGTGGGTCTAGTGAAGACAAGCTCAGTCGATGGGAGAGCGCTTTCCCATCGATTTCTGTACTCCACCTCAACGAGAGGCGGAAGCAGTGTCGGTGGGAAAGCGTCTCCTGTCGACATAATATAGGGTGGACCCCGTGGTAAGTAAATCTAAGCTACGTGGTAAGTAAATCTAAGCTATGTCGACTTGAGTTACGCGACTAACATAACTCAAATTGAGTAGCTTAGGTTGACCAGCAGCTGTAGTGTAGAGTGAGTAACACTTTAACTAAAATCCTCCCAGTTAAGAGAGGATGGTAGGAACATCCCTTTTGGCTGGAAAAGATGCTATAGCAGCAAAATGTCCAGTAGCAACGAACAAGCTGATTCAACAGTACCCCGTGGAATATCTAGAAGCAGAAAGAGCCATGTGATACTGCTGCTTGGAGAGTGGGGGCGGAGGGCAAGAATCATTCTAAAACATGGCAACCTGTTTTGAAGCTGCTAAATATATTTTGCCTGTGGCTATGGGTATTAGCTTCAGAGCTGAAAGGGTTAAAGGAAGAAGGTATGAAAGGATCCCATCCAATGTCACCCATGGTAGGAGACCATGAACTATAAATGAATAACTTACACACAACCTGGGTCCAAATGTTGTTTGTAATGGAATTACTAACCAAAAAAGACAAACTGCTTCTCTAGACATAAATCTGTTCTTTTGCATTTGGGGATTTGTGACCAGCTATGTTAAGAGAGCAATGAAGGTTTTGAAAGCAAGAGGATAACAATAATAAAATGCATGAAGTACTAGTGCTAATGCAACATTAAAGTTGCAAAAAACAGGAGGAAGGTGTCTCTTGTAATGCTGACCTTGACTCTGTTGCCCATCCCATGTATTTTAGTGCACAATAATGAACACACGAAAGTATACAGTTGAGATGGGAACATAGTAATAAGAAAGACTACATGCGTATAACATCAACAAGTTAACATTGAAGGGTAAAGTTTTATTTCTGGGGAAACAAAGGAAAACTCCTTTATATTAAGCTTATTAGTGACTTAGGATGTTAGCTCATGAAGCTTTATAGTCGCTGACTGTAGCTCATGTAGCATAACCACAACTTTCCGTCAAGCTGCTCAGGCTTTACCATGAGATCTTGGACGTTCCTTCAAGTGCAGATGCAGTAAACCTAGATGGACTGAACTCTGATTTTTTTTTTTTATAGCTCTTGCTCAATTGAAGATAATACATTTATCCTGAGATTTGACCGACATTTGGGTACCTAAAAGCCTTCCTGGCTTACTTCAGGTCTCTCATTTGCTTCGGTAACTGCCTATACCAACTTCTCCAGCAGATATAGTTAGTTCCAGAGTTTTCAAGGTACAATAGCTCCATTCACTGCAAATATCATAAGTTTGTGGCAGTTGTGGATCTCTTCTGCTAAAGACCTACCAGTTTCATCCACAAAGCTTGTCGCCATCTTTCTCTGGAGCTAATGCACTTCAGGAATATCAGTATGTATCAGTAAACAGCTGGCTGTGTATACAAGCTCCACCACCCATTGCTAGCATAACATAAGAACATAACATAACATAACAGTTATACTGGGTCAAACCAAAGGTCCATGTAGCCCAGTATCCTGTCTTCTGACAGTGGCCAATGCCAGGTGCTTCCGAGGGAATGAACAGAACAGGTCATCATCAAGTGATCCATCCCCTGTTGCCCATTCCCAGCTTCCGGCAAACAGAGGCTAGGGACACTAACAGGGCTAATAGGTCCATCAATGGCTATCTTCCATGAATTTATCTAGTTCTTTTTTTGAACCCTGTTTGTGTCTTTACCTTCACAACATCCTCTGGCAAAGAGTTCCACAGGTTGACTGTGCATCAATCTGATTGATTGATTGCTCCGAAACCACTACCCTTTTGGGCTTGTAAACTTCTCCTGCTCCAGTAGCTGAACTTGTAAATACCTGTAAGCAAAGACCCAAGTGTGAATAATTCATAGAAAATAATTTATTCATCACACTTAGGCTCTTTTCTTGTTTGTGAATTGAACATGAGGAGTTAGAGAGAATCAAATGTATGTATCTTAAATGGATGGATAATTTCTGAAAATTATTTGTAGATTGTTAATTAACAGTTTGTATTTAATATACAATATACTTCAAGCTGTCTTGTCTTTGAACACACATAGAGCCGATGGTATTCTTTTTGTCCCCAATTGGATGAGTGTAGCTCCTAGAATCTAGTCCCAGTGCGAATACTTGCACTTACAAGTTCAGAACTCACTTACCGAGAATCTTCTATAACATCCACTTTAAATTCACCATTTCTATTAACTTTCCTGCCGGTAAACTCTTCTCCTGGAACATTAATGAAAAGGGGAACAGACGCAGGCCAAGCCAGTTCACGTTTTTATTCAAGCAAAGAGTAAGGTACTGCATTTCCATTAGCTGTAGATATGAGCATGTGAAAATGTGTTTGAGTGGAAACTGCTTTTCATCATTAACGACGGACGCTTTTACCGGCACAACCACTAAAATACTTGGGGTGAGATTCTGTGCTGCGCCTCTTAGAAGCATAGCACTGAACTCGCAATGCAGTGGCAGGGAAGGCCAATGGTGGCTTTAAGCCAGAGGTTCTCAAACTGGGGGTCGGGACCCCTCAGGGGGTCACGAGGTTATTACATGGGCGGTCGCGAGCTGTCAGCCTCCACTCCAAACCCCGCTTTGCCCCCAGCATTTATAATGGTGTTAAATATAGTAAAAAGTGTTTAAGAGGGGTTGCACTCAGAGGCTTGCTATGTGAAAGGGGTCACCAGTACAAAAGTTTGAGAACCACTGATTTAAGCCATCTTTGCACCCTCTTGATACTGGGCTGTTCTGGAGACTGAAGAGACCCCCAGCATAGAAAAAACAGCTCTGGGGGCACTCTGTTACAGCCTCTCTGGGCCCCCCTATGGGCTGTAGTGCTGACTGGACTCCCCCTATCACCATGTGCTGTGGCCCTTCCTGCCCTCAGCCATTTCCCCAACAAGCCCCCTATGCCAGGGCTTTTGAAGGAAGTCCTTGGGAGGCAGCCTTACAGCTGTTCCTGCAAAGCCTGCACTGGGGTACCCTCCCCAGGCTCTATAGGGGCCCCTTTTTGCTACTCTGACCCTTTTAGTGGCATAAAGGAGTTGGAGTTGGGGTGATGAGCTTGCCATTTGCCTTTCCATAATGCCTTTCAGTGGAGGATGGAAAGTGCTTTACGAACAATAACAAAGTCTCGCAGCATCTTTGTGAGGATGGCAGCCATCTTGGGGTTCCAGTGTTCTGAGCTAATTTGATACGGAAATTGTTCAGTTCACAGGTAGAGTGTGGTTAGTTTGGTTTTTTTCCCCCTTCCTGCAAACTAAACCTGGTCTCTGAAAGTCAAGCTGTTGTCTTTCTGGATGATGAATGATCGCCAGGAATAAAAGATTTTGCAGGTTAAATTCTGTTTCTGAAGTTACATGGCATAGGCCTGATCTGAAGCCAATGAGAGTTTTTCCATTGACTTCAGTGGGATTTGGATCAGGCCCCTTGAGATCACAGTACAGGTACATGTAAATCTAAAATCCTTTTATTAAAGACAAAATCCGCTTGTGACATTTGCATTCCTCTTAGCTGTCACTGCTGTAAGAATATTTTTACATTTACATTTGTTATCTTTTGGATATCCTTGGTGCCAGCCGGTGTTCTGAGGGTTTTTTTTAACATAGCATATGCAAGAAGTTGCTATAATAAACTGAGGTATGTATCTACACTGTGATGGCAATTGCATGCATAGCTTTCTTTTCATCTGAAACTCCCAGGAAGTCCGTTACTACAAACATGATTTTGTTGGAGATTAGCATTATAGGAAGCCTTATAACCTTGGTTTTAAAATGATTGTACTAAGACCGATCTTTCTATCTATTGTGACAAAGTTTTGTCCTTGTCTCCGTGGGTCCTGCATTTCCTGATGGATTTTGCTAGCCTCAGAGGCTCACTGTGACTCTCCACTTAACCTTTCTCTCTCTAGAGACAAGGGTCACAGCCTACTGAGCCATTTTCATCATAAGCCAGCGAGGGAGGTGAGGAGAAGCTATCCTCCCTTGCACAGTCTCTGTTGTCTCCCAGTCTGGTGATTAATCAGGGGGGAAAAGGGGGGAGAGGGGAGCCCGGGCCCGCCCTCTACTCCGGGCTCCAGCCCAGGGACCCTAATACTATCAGCTATGGTAGCTGACCTTTTACGAACAGGACACGTACAATTCCCTGGGCTACTTCCCCACAGCAGCCCCCACTTCCTTAAGCTCCACTTCGCCCTTGCCTCAGGGCCTCCTTCCTTGTGCCTAATATGGTGTATACAGCTCAGTCTCTCCAACAGCGCAACTTCTCACAGCTCCTGACAGGCGCGCCCACCTGACTAACTGGGAGGCTTTTTAACTAGTTTCAGCCAGCCCCTGATTGGCTTCAGGTGTCCCAATCAACCTAGCAATCTCCACTGCCTTCTGGAAAGATCTTAATTGGCCCCAGATGTTTTAATTGACCTGGAGCAGCTGCCATTTACTTATGNAAATCAGCTCGTGTGCCGCCTTCGGCACGTGTGCCATAGGTTGCCTACCCCTGATCTAGATATATATATATATATATATATATATATTTGAAGTCTTCATTCTTTTTGCACACCAAGCTCTTATTGGCTTGGGTTGGAGTCATGCACTTACAAGGCTTTCAGAAGTGGCTGGAAATAAACAGATTGATCGCATGAACCTTACAAATTTAGGAACCCATTTTACTCTCCGTGATCAACAGTCATGCCAGATGCATTGAAATCTTAGTTTTTAACATATGAAAGTAATTTCCTTAAGTATGTAAAGCTGAACATTTTTCTTTACAGTGGACATATGGCAAATCCAGTTTACAGGCACATTATTAGCCAGTCCTGTCTCTGGAAAGCACTTAGCTGCAAGTTGCAGCTTCCAGTGTTTAGTAGATGACCTTTTCATAGGCCTCTTCCCCTTGTGCTTTATTGCTTAAATAAAAAATGTTAATTAAAATGATCATGGATATGCGTAATAGAAGTGTGAGAATCAGTGACCTAAGAAGAAATGTCTGAGCTGACACTGGCCAGGAGGCAGGGCTGCCGAGAGCGGGTTCGGGCCCCGGTGAAAATTTTTTTTCGGGCCCCCCAGCAAGGGCGGACCGGCTAAACAGGGCCAACGAGAGGGGGGGAAGCTGGGCCCCGGGCCCCCTTCCGGACTGCTGGGCCCCGGTAATTTGTACCTGCATGCAATAAACAGGGTGAAATTTAATGTAACTGTAACAAGTGAAAAGTGTTGATGTCGCTATCAGAATCTGGCAGGCTAGACTGATTCCTTTAGTGTCCGAACGTAGTTGGAATAAGGAAGAGAATAATGTGAACTTCAAAATGGACCATACAGTTAGAGGTGGAGAAGTTAGATGTCTGGCTTGAGGTTGCCTCTTTTTAGGTTGTATGCAAAACCATGGGTGTGAGTGCAAGCATTATTAGATGACTCTCCAAGCCACTCAGTGATGCATAATGTGTGTAAAGGCAGAATTGCTTAGTATCCTAGTTTCACTTGATAGGTTTATCTTTAAATTTATTACTGCGTGGCAATTTGTAACACCTTAAAAATATCAGTTAATAAACTATGTTTATCTTGAGCTCAGATGCAAATGCCATTTCTAAATCATATAGTTACTGCACAGGCCTGTAATTTTACCTTTGGGAAATGCTTTTGGCACAGGGATAATTTTTGGACACTATTCATTGTTGCAAGTTTTTTTACCATATATGGATGCCCATTTGGCCTGCGTTTGTTCCCCTTTTGTTTTCACTTTCCAAGAATATTGTAGAGAAAGTTAACGGAAATGGTCAACTTTAAGTGACTATTACAGAATATTCTCAGAAAGTGAGGTCTGAACAGGTAAGTGTAAATATGCACTCTGGAAATTTGATTGTAAGTGTTATGCTTACCCAGTCAGGGAATGGAAACAATGTTATGGGACCGGTATCCAGTCAGAACTAACCAAAAGTACTTGAATTCTGGGTAGTTTTGTACAACATGCACAACATCAGACAGCCCGCTAAATTAAAATGACTTATTAAGGCCCATACCCTATTGGACGTTGGAGACTGAGTTCTTTTTAAGTGTGTGTCACTTTTTAACAAATACAGGTATCTCTGTGCTATTGTACCACTGTCCGACGTAATGAAGCAAATGCTCTTCTGGGCCCAGGCTGGACAGCATGGGAGAGAAGAGGACATTAAAAAACAGATTACAGCTCTGCCCAGTCCCAGCCTTGTCAGGTGCTCTAAGATGAACCAGCTGGCAGTTGTCCCCAAGGGACCTTGCACCTGTTTAAGATTTCCAGAATGCATCATGCTTCAGTCATGTGTGCTCTCTCTCTTTCTTCCCCCTCCTCCCCCCCCCCACCCCCCCCCGCATTGTGCCCTCTGTGCTGCGGGCTGTGAGGGGTGATGAGGGTCCTAGGGCCAGATCTACACCAAATGGGGGAAGTTCTACCAGAGGCCTCTTTGGGGGTGGTAAATCTGCTGCTGCACAAAAGGACTGAAGCAGGATGGAGAACCTACCCCAGTCATGTCAGGATGTGCTGTGTTTGTCAGAACTAAAGCAGAGCCTGGGGAAACTCAAATTTGCTGGCTCAAAAACCGATTAAATGCTCAGATGAAATACTTGAAAATGATGAGGTGTATGTGATCTGAATTTCTGGCTAGGAAGCAGTGGGGAGACTTGTGCACTGGATGAATGCCCATTCCTATTTGGGATTATAAAATATATGAATTATCAGCATCTATATTATTATTTTTAAAATTCGTGTTAACGGGAAGCTGTCTTGGGACTGTACCAGTTATACCGTTAGGGCCAAGCCCTATCCGTAGGGCAGATCTTGAGTAACTGGGCTGCACGTTGAGGAACTCCTTACAAAAAGGGAAAAGAACCTTCCTTACTTCTCATCCCCAAAACCACTGTGGCCGTTTCTGTGGGCCTGAGGCTGTAGGAGCCTATATAATCCCAGTGCACCTCTCCAAGCATTGGGGGTTTGACGCACGGATCTGTGCAGCCATGTTCTGCTGACTTCAACTAAGCCATATCCCCACACTTAAAATCCCAATATCCTCCTCATCAAGACAGACAGGGAGCCTCTGCTAAGGTACATTCCATGGTGCACAGAGATATGTAGCTTCTATATGAGTCACTAACTCCTGCATAGTAGAACCATGCCCCAATCTGTTGAATCTAGAGCCCGCTCTATCTCTTTCTAACCAGGGCCAGGGAAGAGTGTGGATCTGTCTCTCCCTCTAGTGGCCGGTACACTTAAGTGACTTTGCTACTGCGTTCTGCTATAGGGTTTAGTCTTTCAGCTCAAGTGGTAGGGCCTCAGGCTTTCTGCACTGAAGTCCCTGGGTTTAGATCCCACAAGCAGGGTCCGTTGCATATGGAAGGAGCAGGGGCCGCATGCCCTCATGGTCCTTATTGTGAATGTACTTCCTTCTACTAAATAATAGTATAAAGTTATAGGTAAGTTTACAAATGCTCTGAGTGGAAGGCAGGGGATGTGCAGGGTGGTATGACCTAGTTCTCTTCCTCCGGTAATTTTTGTCTCCTCTGCATTTTCATATTAAGTATGGAATTTAGTTATCAGCCCTTACAGAAAATGCCTTTGTCAAAGGGGGAGATTTCAAATACCATTACAATGGTGATTACTGTCACTTGTTACCTTTAAGTCCATTGCAAGTCTTATTTGAGTAAGTGAAGAATTCATTAGGCACACCTGGAAGACGTGGCAAATTTAATTCTGCCCTGATTTCAGCTCCTGGTGCACGAAAGATGTTGTCGGCCTTGTTTTAGTAGCTTTCCAGGTATCGGGAGTGTAAGACTGCATTTAAAGTCATTTCTTACAGCATTGTGTCCAAAATGAGAATTGTCAGTGCCAGCAGCCAATTATATTGCATGAATTACCCAATTATAATCTTATTTCTGCCAGTTGTTATGAACACTGATCTTGCTGAATCTCTGCATTCAATAGGTCATTTCCTAGGACATATGTAAAGTCAAGGCAGTAGTAGTGAGTTGTACAAAAATGTGTTATGACTGGTCCCAGCTCTTTCTGCTAAATTACATTTATTAAAAATCCCGTTTCCTGGTTTAGAAACATTTCTGGTCTCTCCATCAAATGGCTTCTGTCTTCTACAGGATTTTCCCTGGTGTTGACATTTTACTGTAGCCTCCAATCAACGGTCAGATTCAACATCCTTTCCTTTGATCATTGAGCCCCTGATGTGGATGGTGTTTGAATGTTTTTAAAGAGAATACATCATAAGTGACGTACTGTGACATAATTTTAGATTACTTTAAAGGGTGAAGGGAGGCTTCCATGGAATTCTTGGTGATGGAAATTAAGGGCACGGTGGGGTCTTGGCGGTGATGCATTATTATTATTAACTTGGAGGCCCAACAGAGACAAGAACCCTATTGTGCTCAGTGGTCTACAAACATATGTATGACACAGTTCCTGCCCCTGCCCCTAAATAGACAAGATGGGGGAATGGCAGCACTCCATTTCATGGCTGAGAAGCTGAGGCAGAGAGACTTTCCCACACCGTAAATTTGTGATGCAGCCAAGAATTTAACCCCAATCTGCTGGTCTAACTAACAGTTAAACAAGTTCTTTGATGATAATTCTTGTGCATTATACCTGAAACATTCAAAACTCTTCAATTTTAGGGCCCAGTCCGACTCCCACTAAGGTCGATGGCAAAGACCCATCTTTATTAGCCAATCAGAATATCAAAAAATTGATTAAAACACGAGGAAATACATTCACCAGGAAAGATATGCATCAATGGCAAGGATGAAACATGATCTCGGGGGGTGCATCCAAACTAGGAGAAAAGGTGGTTGGTTTTTTTTGTTTTTTGTTTTTAACCACATATAAAATCTTCCTATAAGGGAAGATTGAAAAAATTGGGTTTGTTTAGTCTGGAGAAGCGAAGACTGAGAGGGGCCATAACAGCTTTCAAGTACATAAAAGGTTGTTACTAGGAGGAGGGAGAAAAATTGTTCTTAACCACTGAGGATAGGACAAGAAGCAATGGACTTAAATTGCAGCAAGGGCAGTTTAGGTTGGACACTAGGAAAACCTTCCTAACTGTCAGAGTGGTTAAGCACTGGAATAAATTGTCTAGGGAGGTTGTGGAATCTCCATCATTGGGGATTTTTAAGAGCAGGTTGAACAAACACTTGTCAGGGATGNGCAGGCTCCTTGCCTGCCCTGTCCCCCGGCGCTGCTCCCTTCCAGGAAGCAGCTGGAACCCTGTTCCTGCAGCCCCTGGGGGAGGGGGAGGGGCTCCGGGTTGCAGCCATGTGCTGCTCTTGCCACTCCTCCAGGTACCTCCCACAAAGCTCCCATTGGCCGCGGTTCCCTGTTCCCGGCCAATGGGAGCTGCGGGGGGCGGTGCCTGGAAGGAGGAGTCCTCTTCCTTCTTCCCCCTCCCCCCCGCCCGAAGGGGCTGTGCTGTGCTTCCGGCTGCTCTCTCAAAGCAGCGTGGGGCTCGCAGCACCACAGAGGGGAATCCCGCGGGTAGGCAGAGGGGAGGGGAGGGGTGCGGGAGGGGAGCTCGGCGGGCCGCACGCAAGAGCCCCGCGGGCCGCATGCGGCCCGCGGGCCGCGTGTTTGAGACCCCTGTTCTAGATAATACCTAGTCCTGCCTTGAGTGCAGGGAACTGGAATAGATGACCTCTCGAGGTCCCTTCCAGTTCTATGATTCTGTGTTAGCTAACCCATGATAAAATCCTAGAGTGCGCAAACAAACACTAGTTAGTAGGTTGTCCCACTAGGTGTTAACATGTGTTAGTGGGTCAAGGTAAAAACTACAACTGCATGGTCTACCCTTGGATTTTACCGCAAGTTGTTACCATTTGTTAGCTAATACAGGGTGGTAAAATACTTCCACTGCCCTTCTTTCCCCATTATTAAGACAAGGCCTACCTGAGGTAGGATCCCACAGTCTCTCCTTTCCAGACCTTGTGCCAAGAGCACAGATTGAGAAAGGAAGGCTGAGTGTTTTAGTCACGTAATAATGTGATGCCAATAATACGTGATGTTAAATAACAAAAACAGCGTTTCCCCCTTGCGGGGCAGTCATTTTTCAAAGGGACTAACATTTTACTTCAAAGTGAATGAGACTCTAGACCTACCAAGAGGACCAAATATTTCTGAACATGCACTATAGATGCTTTAACTTCTGTATTGGGGAATAACATCCCATTTCAGCTGAATGTGTCAGTCACTTGTCCCTAGACTTGATTGGAGTGCATATGCAGAGTGTTAAAAACAAGGATTATGGAGCCCCCAGCTAACAGAGAAGACTCTATTCTACCCATATATAATCTCTTCTATGCCATTGAGCTGACTACCCCTGCTCCACCAATAATGCCGGCCTTCATTGTCGATTGGTCATATTTTCCCACAAACACCATTGCACTTTCTCCCTTGTCGCCCCTTCTATATGGGAAAAGTGCCACATAAATATCTGCAAAGCCACTACATTGTCCTCCTCCAAATCTCTCCTTAAAACTACTAAAAATTGCTACAATGCCTACCAGTCATCAGTGCCTAGACAGCTGGTGTGCTGCTAGGACTGCTACTTATCACACTTATCAATGTCTGACTATTAGTGTGTTTGCATCCACCTGATGTCTCTTG
The DNA here is from genome assembly GCA_003942145.1 of Platysternon megacephalum. Lineage (NCBI taxonomy): Eukaryota > Metazoa > Chordata > Testudines > Platysternidae > Platysternon > Platysternon megacephalum. Next base: position 3,696,536 of record QXTE01000065.1, on the reverse strand, counting down.
TCTCTTGCTTAGGTTGCAAACTCATTGTACAGTGCCTGCTTAGAGCCTTTAGACCCAAATTGAATGCCACATGTTTTAATTTCGGCAGGGATTATTGGTTGGCAACTCTACACATGGGATTCCAAAGTCAAGTTCCTTATTGGTCTGTAATAGTTCTTGGCATGAGATCTAAAATGATAGAAATCTATCTTTGCCCACTTTACAAACATGTACTGAAAAGAATGAGAACTAATTGATTCTAACATGGAGCAAGGAAAGCATAACCCCTGGGCATGGATTTTTATGGGGAATTTTTTTTTCCCATGACTAATTCCTAGCAGACAAAAAAATATGTTAGCAGACAAAAAAACAGCTTCTATATCTGCATTTGCCATAAAGGATCTCTTGACGTGTCTTGTGACTTGACCATGTAAATTGGCTTGTCAAATGAAATAAATGGATACACAAGAGCAGGTCAGAATAATTAGTGACAGCGGCTCTCCCTAATTCTGTAACTAATAAAGTAGCCAAGATTTCCTTGAGACAGTTCACAGGTAGAGTTGGCTGGAAAATGGAAATTCCTTCCTGTGGAAAAACTTTTTCTCAGATTTTTTTCATCCCAAATCAGGATGAGAAGTCAAAAATGTAAAATTTTTGTGAGGAGGGATTTCCGGAAAAATTCTCTTTTTGGGAGAACCAAGACAGACTATTTTGGCACGCCGACTGCTCATCTGGAAAGGTCTTGTCACTTTCATTTTGCCTCCCAGCTCTCAACCTCCATTTCTAGGATTTTGCCCAAAGTTTTAAAATAAAAGTTCTCCCTGTCTGGGGTTCAAGCTGCATTCTCTCCTTCTGTAAGCCTAGCCCCACCCCTCCCAAACATCATTCTTATTTCTTTTTCTAGAATCTAGAATGGAGGGAGGGCTAGCTCAGTGGTTTGAGCATTGGCCTGCTAAACCCAGGGTTGAGTGTTCAATCCTTGAGGGGGCCACTTAGGGATCTGGGGCAAAAATCAGTACTTGGTCCTGCTAGTGAAGGCAGGGGGCTGGACTCCATGACCTTTCAGGGTCTCTTCCAGCTCTATGAGATACATATATCTCCATATATTAATCTAGTCACTGGGCCTGGTAGATTACAGAACCCAGCTTCATGTGCTCCACCCTGCTGAATCCTTTTCTTCTTGCTAGATCACCCTTGCCAGGAAAAGGGAGTGTTGGCTAGATCGGACAAGGTGGAACCAATAGGCCCCAACACTTCCAGGATTCTCATGATGGGCAGTATACGGCGTTACAAATCCCCAATTCCTACATGCTACTCCTTTTGTAGGATATTTTCTTCAGACATAAAACCATTTATAGCTAATCTTAGTTCTGTACATAATTATTGCATTTTCAACCACCAAGGCAAACTCCTTATACTTTCCCAGGAGTTCATGTTCTTAATTGCAGCCTCAGAGCGACTTTTAAATTTAACATTGCTTTCCTTTGATCTTGATACCTACTTGAAACATGTAGTAATTGGGAATGCATCCTGTGCATCCTAAACATTCATGCTTTAAAATGCTCTATTAAGCTTAATTGCCCCGCTTCCTCTCTTCCTCTGCTCCACAGTGCTGAACCATAGAAGAAAGCTTGAAACCTACCAGTCTTATTGTTCTATAGCATTTCTTTTTCTGCTCTTTGCAGTCTGCTGATTTTTCCTACTTGGTACAAGCTGTGCCAACTTCTGACAGCCTCCGGAGGGCACTCATCAGGCCATAAAGAACTGCCCAATGATCCGTCTAGTTTGATACCTTTTTTCCGATAGTGATTAATGTGGGATTAATTCAAGGAAAGAATAAACCTCTGTAATGCACCTAATTGCACACTATTATACACCACTTCTTCCAGATCCTAGTGTAGGATTATTATGATTTAATGATGTGGCAGTACCTAAATTCCACAACCAGATTTGGCCCTATAATCACCGTATGCAAGAGAATAGATAGTCATGGTTGTGTAAATATCTAATTCGTTTTTGACAAAGCTACTTTTCTGTCACAGGACATTGAGGCTACTTCTACAGTGCTGGCTTTTAATGTCAACACACATTCCCCTTTCTTCTAAGAGTAGAAGGAGAGGAAAGATGATGTAGTGGTTAGGGTGCTAGCTTGGGGCTCAGGTGTCCTGGGTTGAATGGAAGTTAGGCACCAGAGCTCTTTTGAAAATCCCACTAGGCGCCTTTCTGCATCTTTAGATGCCCAAATACCTTTACATTTCTGGCATCTCATCTCTTTGGCCCAGATCCTCAAAGGTATTTAGGCTCCAGACTTCCATTGATTTATCTGGGCCCTTGTGCCTCAGTTCTGCAGCTGTAAAATGCACTTCCCTCCCTCATAAGGGTGTGTTAGGTTTGTTAAATATTAAGGATTCGAAGGCACTCTGATACTACGCTAATACACCTTAGATAGCTAGACATGATTGTCAGCAGCCTCTTTTGTAATTTATCAGGCCTTGTTGGGTATGTGCCTTCTAGTGTTAGTGTACATTCCTTTCAACTAAAACATTGATATGTGTTCAGCGGCCACATGTTCTCTAAACAGAGTTAATTTTGAGGGGGATTAATAAACTGAAATCTGCTGCTAAAGGAACTTCCGCTGCTTTCATCGCCAAAGAGATTTGCCATGTGGAACCCACTACCCAAGTACACCCTCCGCCATACTGTCAGCTGGTCATTGCTGACAAACTGGCCTGAGGACAGCAGGGCCGGCTTTCTCCACCATGCTTTAAACTCCCTGCAAATGCCTGTTGATAGCTGATGGTATGAAATGAGCAGTGCGAAGTATTACAAAACCATCTATCTTTTTTATAGTCTTTGCTAGACAGGCAGCCAGACTTTAGAAGACTGAATTTATTCCACTTTGAAAAAGCCCTCTATTTTCAGTCTATCTGAAAAATTCTTATGCCTTTCAAGCAGGCTTCCTTATAGGGTTGCCAGTTTTGGCTGGATGTATTTTGGTTGGATGTATTTCAGGAGGTTTCATCACATGACATAATCTTTAACTAAAGATTAATCTTTAATTCCTGGAGACTCCAGGACAATCTTGGCGGGTTGGCAACCCTACTTCCTAAGCATCTATCATCCGTGGATCTTAAAGCACTTTACAGATGTTAACTAGCTGAGCCTTGCACCAGCCACGTGAAGAGGTTGATAGTCATTATACAAGGATCACTTCAGTAATTACTGAAATGCAGCCATTTCTGTGGTTGAACACCACCCCAGTTTAACAGTCTAGCAACTCACTTAGGCCTCAGTTCAGTGAAGTACTTAAACACCAGCCTAACTTTAAACAGGCTAGCGGTCCCGTTGGCTTTAAGGTGGTATATGCTGACGTACCTTGAATGCAGGCCTTTGGCACTTTTGAAAATCCCTACTTAAAAACATGCTGTTTTCAAACACTCTTGTATAATAAGCACCCGCTTGTTATACTTTCAATACATGGTTTTTACAGTCCCACCTCCCTTCCCTACAACCACTTATCTAAATCAGAGGGAGGGTGGCGCCATGGCTGGAAAGTTCAAAGGAGTCTAAATTAATTGATTCAGTGAAATCCTACAGGAGATAGTTGCCCGACTTCTTTTGAAAGTCCCAGCTTGTCTCATGATATCAAATGGATACCAAGTGATACAGAAGGGGTAAGGTAAATATAGGTAGCAGTCTTCCTAAAATCCCTACTGAATTCTGTAGCATTCAGAGTGTGCCGTACCTGTGTATCATACATAACATATGCACTAAATTTGTGTCAGGCTACCTTTGTACAGACAACGTCCTTTTTAGACAAGAGTTTTCCTGAAAGGCATATCAGGCTTAAAAATAACAAAAGTATTCTGTCTGTTCCATTCCCAGACTTCTGCATCTCTCAATAAAACACCTTCCCTTTATTATATTCATTCACATCAAAACCGCGGGAGCCTTAGAGAATAGTGATGTATCTGGAATTCCCTTTTTGTCCTGATCAATGGTGATTATACAATACAGTATCCGTTTGTCCAATACTCCAGTGACAGTGTGTGACAAACCGTCCTTCCAGCATTTCTCTAAGTGCCTTCTCTTTCTCTGTCTCTCTCTTTTAAAGTGATTAGCTGACAAAATAACTATTATTCCTTGGCTTTTCTGAACTACAGTTAGTATGGAAGGCTCTGTTAATTGCTGAAAGTCTTATACTGGCTTCAGCCTGTCTATTGAAAATCTGCCTGATGTACTAGTTGAGGAATAGACTTTCTACTAAAGCAGAAATTACCTTTCCTTAACAAAACAAGTTGGCAACAGTCATTCAGTTCTGTAAAGAATTTTTGGCATTTTAATGCTTGTTGATTCACCAAAAGATGCCATTTCCTTGATTCTGGATAATTTGCACATAAAGGAGTCCATGTTGATACTCACTAGACCAGTGGTTCCCAAACTTTAACAACCTGTGAACCCCTTTCACTAAAATGTCAAGTCTCGCAAACCCCTCCTAAAAATGAATATTTCCAGGGATTTTCTCCTTTACCTGAGTATAAATGATAAAAGCAGTGGAAATATAAAATTTGTTTTGATGACATGCTTATTACACACTATTATTAATTATTATTTATCATTACAGTATTTTTATTACATTATGAAAACGGCAACAGTCTTCCAAGATCTCACTTTCATAGCTTGTATCACTTTGAATAAGCCTGTTATAAGACAAGGCTCCTATGTTTAATCAAGGAGTATCAGATATGAAACAGCATGAAGGTATTTAAGAAGCCAACTCAAAGAGTTCCTCCTACACAAGCATTCAGGTTTTGAGCAGTCCAGGCAAACAACGCACGTAACAACAAAGCTTAAACTTGTTCTTCATAATAACTTTTAAAACAATACTAGCTGCCTATTTAATTTTAAAAACAGCAAAAAATATCCCCCTCCTTTTTCCATTTTTTATAAGGAGTCTTGAAGTTTAAATCTCCTCAGTGTGATAGATCTGCTTGCTTTGATCTGCTTAGCTCTTGGAAGTCCAGGGGCTCCGGGCTGCTGGACCCGTGCTGCCTGGGGTTTCTATATAGGGACAGCTCTGTCCGCCATTAGGGAATTTTTTTCCTGAGAACCCCCTGTAACATTTTGCGAACCCCCAGGGGTTCATGAGCCCCAGTTGGGAACCACTGCGGTAGACTTAGTTCTGCCTGGTGCTCAGAAGGATTATCTCATCTGATAAAGCAGAAATTTACTTAGCCAAAGTATTAGTATTCTTTTTAAGAGCTATATACACTTCTCTGTCTGTGGACACAGTTTCCACTGATATCAACAGAAATTTAGCCACAGATCAAGGGCAGTTTATGGCCCTAAGTATATAATGTTGCTCTGTGATTAAAATGCTAATATAAATCATTAATTTAAACCCTGTCGATACATCTAATAGATCCTAATTCTGCTCAAAACTGTTGAGTTAATGAAGCTCTGAAAAAATGAGCTACCCAAGTAGCATTTTATGGAACAGTTTTTTTCATCTTTGCGCATATTAAATACAGCAAGTTTCTGAAATAAAAAGAGCACACAAGTGCTTAAAGTGCACTGACATTTTAATGATTATAATCGGACAAAAAACCTTGTTAGCAAATATATTATGGGTACAGACCCAGATTCGATCAACTCAATTAGAATAAGCATAATTGACTTAATCAATCAGTATAATAGGTTTGCAAATAAGAATGAGATGAGTCTTTATCCGAATGCTTGCCCTGTCAGTAGGCTCTACTTTAACAGAGACAAAGGAGAACAAATGTACAGATTTCTTGTCAAGCCACTGAAATAATTTCCCAGGTCTTTTTCTCTTGCCCAACACTGGCTGCAGTTATTGGGAACCAGTGAATCTGTGTAGATACTCAGTGAGATTGTATTTGAGCCAAACTCTCTGCTCAGTGCCAAGTAACCATGTGGGGCACTGGGCCACTGTAGGGGGATAGGACATGGAATTATTCTCCACAGGCCTCCAGGCAGTGTAGTAGGTGCAGAGTTGATCTGCAGAAGCTATTTCCAGCAGCCAGCCCAATAACTGGAGTAGCCTCCATAGAGCCAGGGCCGACCTAAACCGAATGGCACCCCAGGCGAGGAGCATAGGCGCTAACTTTCCCAGGCGCCGGTGGGTGCTCGCCCATGGCTCTGCCCCGCCTCCACCCCGCCCTGCCCCCTCCTGCCTCTACCCCACCCCCATCCTAACCCACTTCCCCAAAGTCCACACCCCCTCCCTGCCCCTATTGGACCCCTTCCCCAAATCCCCGCCCCAGCCCCGCCTCTTCCCCGAGCGCGCCGCGTTCTCCCTCCTCCCCCCTCCCTCCCAGCGCTTGCTGCTGCGAATCAGCTGTTTCGCGGCGGGAAGTGCTGGGAGGGAGGGGGAGAAGCGGAGCCGCGGCGTGCTCAGGGGAGGAGGCGGAGTGGAGGTGAGCTGGGGCGGGGCGGGGAGCTGCTGGTGGGTGCTCAATTTTTCCCTGTGGGTGCTCCAGCCCCGGGGCACCCAAGGAGTCGGTGCCTATGGCGAGGAGTGTTTTCAGTGCCCGCTCCATTTGTTAAACTTTTGAATACCTTATTTTTTATTGCATTTGTAGCCCATTTCATCATGTTAATGCACGATTTGCATGCATGATTTATCCCTGTCATATAAGATGATAAATTGGCACACTAGGATCTGTAAATCTGTATTTATTCATTATATTCATGAATCCACATATGGAATACCTGAACCATTTTACTTCCAACTTTATATTTTCCCTTTTGTCGCTAACCACAAAAACAGCACCCTGAGCCTGGTGCTCCCGAAGCCCGGCACCCCAAGCGGTCGCCTCGGTCGCCTGCCCCTAAATCCAGCCCCGCATAGAGCTTTATACAGCCCTTCCCCATGCTTGGCAAGGATGGAAGGATCTGTTCAGTGCTGGATCTCCTGCCCGTACTTCTTCCCAAACATGATCCAAACATGATGCAAACCAACAATAATATCAAGACACTAGACGCTTCTGTGTGAAGAGGTGGTGTGTAGTAGTAACCTCAGGCTACTGCATCAGAGTTAAAACGGATCCCTAATTCTGTGAGCTGTTAAGATGGTTGCATATGCCTAAAGGCCATATTAATCCTACCCGAAACTAAACTTGAATAAACTATGCATTGCAGTTGTTGGTAAAATCCGTATTGTACAGGAACATATATAATGTATGTCACAGTATATTTTGTTAACCAGGTAGGGGAAATAATTTTTTAATTATATTTGGATTTATACTTTAAAATTTAAACACAAAAGAATACCTATTCCAAATTCTAGGCACCATTGCCATCAATTGAAAAAAACAAACCTTGCTCCTAAATGAAACCCAGCCGCACACTCTCCGATACGCACAATCACCATATAACGTTCCAAAACTTTCTGACCCTTCTAATTTCCTGAAGCAATGTCACCCTACTGCCACCTCACCCCTCCCCAGATATCTGCTGCAGAAGATGGGCTTTTCAGCATTCCCCAAAGGTCAATTCAGGGAATTTGGGACCAGGATGGAGAGTTGATTCCAATAGCAAAAGGCTCTCATAGAGATCACCCTGCCAGCAGCTCCTTGTTCTTCATACCAAGGGACCTCCAGCTCAAGCGCATCTACTAATCTCAAAACCAGCACCTTGAACTCCACCCTGAAGGCACTTGGCAACCAATGGCACTCCTGGAGCCCTGGTGTCATGTGCACAGACAGGATACTGCTGCTTTCATCACCAACTTCAAATGGATTGAGGGTCAGATTTGCAAAAGTGTTCAGCGTCCAGCAGCTCCTGGGAGACACTGCTTGCCCAGCACTTCTGAACAGCCAGTCACTTCACTTAAGTGCCTAAGAGGGGGAGCTATTGGAGGGGGAAGTGAAGGGTGCACACTTCTTAAAAATCTAGCCCTTAAGGTGTAGCCCCATCTAGAGCACATGGTAGCAGCCCAGTCTAAAGCTGACAAAGGCATGGATCGCAGTTGTCAGGCTCTCTGTCTGAAAGAAAAGCCCGTAACTTCCTGGCAAGATGCAGAAGCTTTGAGGCCTAATGCGTCTCTGAGGATAAACCATCAAAACAAGTCCCTCTTCCCAACAGGAGCAAAGTGCAGTAGTCAGTGATAGGTCAGTGCCATGGGAATAATATCTAACCCTCCAATCTTAATCCAAATGCCAGATCCTGAACATGGACTAGCAGGGATATCCCCTAGTCGTCACATTGGCCAGGAAGTACTGAGCTGGATCAGAAGGTTCATCACTTATGTGTGTTGACATGGCTGTTTGCCATGGTGGCTCCCCTCCTCTACTGTGGTCAGGGATTTCAGAATGAGGTGGCTGAGGTGTACACCAGAACTTGTCCCGACCGGACTTTAGCCGGGGCAGACATTATGGGATCTAATTTGGAGTGATAGAGGGGAGGGCCTCTTAACAGGACACCATCCTCATAGAGTCCTAGCTAGTAAGGATTAGGCCAGGTTGGAGCCATGATGGAACAGTGGCTCCCAATTCCAACCTCTCATGGTGTGCATCCCCCTTTTAAGAGGACAATCCCTTCCAAGTGAGGGCTGGGCGGGCCAGAACTGTGATGTACTTAGCCCTGGTTGCTGATGTCCCTGGCAGTGCTGGGAATGTGGCAGTTTTTAAAGGGGCAACACCCCTGTCTCCCCACCCACGGATGGAGGCAGTCCAAGATATTTTTGTTTTTATTACAAAATTCTTAAAAAAAAAAAAAAAAAATTGCTGGAGGAGGATTCAAATCTCTTTGTGAATTTCTTTTTGGTGGGATCAGCTTGAATCCTCAGTGTACAAACTTTTTGGATGGCTTGCCCAAGGCAATCTGACAATAGCGACTGAAGCTAATAGATCCCCTAATGTTGGTTGGTTTGTTGTTTAGGTGGGGTACAATGTTTTGTGTGTTGCTGTTATTCGCAAGATGAGGAGCCTGTGACGAACCCACTGCCATTACTATAAATGCTCTTGTACTATTATTTCTAGGAAGGCTAAATTTCCCCCCTAAAACTCTAACGGGGAAGAGTGTTTTGCCAATGAATCACTGTTTTCTAAGAAGATGATTATCTCCCTCTTCATTCTTAGTGTTTACTTACTGTCACATAACTTCATGCGTTTATCTATTTATTCTAATTTCTAAAACAAAAGGCACGTATCTAAAGCATTAGAGCCCCTGCCATCACTTCAAATCACTATCCAATATTATAGAGCACAGTCCAGAGAGGAAGGATGATCTTGGGGCAGACTCAGGGAGATGGGGGTTTACTTTTCAGCTCTGCCACAAAGCTCCCGTGTGACCTTGGGCAAGTCACTCAATCTCCCTATGCTTCTGTGCTCTACCTGCAGAATAAGGGTAACAATATTCCTTTCTCTCACCCTGGGTTTGTCTTGTCTATTTAAATTGTGAGCTTTTGGGGGCGGAGGCGCTCTCTCATTATGTCCTGGTCTACATCTAATGGCTATGTCATTGAGGGGTGTGATTGTTTTTCCTCACCGTAGCTATGCTGGCAAAAGCCCTAGAGTAGATGCAGCTATACCAGCATAAAAGTGCTTGTGCCTCTCTAGCTCGTTTTGCTCACCAAACTGCACTAAGCTACGCCAGCAGAAGCGCTGTTACGCCAGCGTGGTTGCACTGGAAGGGTTTGCTGGTATAGCTATGCAGGCAAAATTTCTAAGCGTACACCTGGCCGAAGTATTTGTACAGCACCTCGCTTGATGGGGCTCTGATCTAGATTAAGGCCTCGAGGCCTTATTGTAATAACAGCACCCTAATTGGCCTTATCCCTTAATATTATGCAGTGATTCTTAACCCACAAAAATTAAGCTCGTTCCACATCAGACCCAACCCATCTTCTGCTATATTTCCACCCTCTTGAAAAGCCTGTGAAAACAGACGGGCTTTGCAATGTGTCCAAAGGGTCGGTAGATTTGGCTATTTCAGACCAGGCAGGGGAATGAACTCCAAAGTGAAGGGGTCCTCATGGAAAGCACCCTGCTGGCAGCTCTCTTCAGCTTCATCACTGATGGTATTGCAGGGGCAAGGAGGCAGATTATGTAACCTGGCAGATCCCAGCTCTTCAGGGCTTTAAATTGTCCCCAGCCGGCACGCAGGGCAGATGGTGGAGTACAGGTGTTAGTAGGCTCCACTTAACAAGATGGCAATCGCATTCTGTGCAAGTTTCAGCTTCTGGAGGATTAATATAACCTCACAAGTGAATCCTTCTGAGGCTCAGCAACCCCTGCTAGTACAAAAGGTGCAGTTTGCACACACCCTTGTGCTAGTAACTGTGAGTTAAGTCCGTAGTTCAGGGTGCTGTGACACAGGACTCTTGTTAGAGGCCAACAATATGGTACTGCATTCACACGTCATTCATTACAACTTTCGTGGGAAGCCACCATGCCTCTGCTCTCATTTGTACCAGCGTAAATCTGGAGTGACTCCGCTGACTTCTTCAGAGCTGCTCCAGATTTGTATGGGTGTAACAGAGAGAAGGCTTTGGACTGGAGTCTTTAAAAATGCTTAGCATTCTCTACAGCTATATCTACACTACATCATCTACAATGGCACTGCTGCACCACTGTAGTGCTTCTGGTGAAGACAGTCTAAGCCGGTGGGAGAAAACTCTTCCGTTGGCTTAATAACTCCTGCTTCCGCGAGAGGCGGTAGCTATGAATCATAGAATCATAGAATCTCAGGGTTGGAAGGGACCTCAGGAGGTCATCTAGTCCAACCCCCTGCTCAAAGCAGGACCAAACCCAACTAAATCAGCCCAGCCAGGGCTTTGTCAAGCCTGACCTTAAAAACCTCTAAGGAAGGAGATTCCACTACCTCCCTAGGTAAACCATTCCAGTTCTTCACCACCCTACTAGTGAAAAAGTTTTTCCTAATGTCCAACCTAAACCTCCCCCTCTGCAACTTGAGACCATTACTCCTTGTTCTGTCATCTTCTATCACTGAGAACAGTCTAGATCCATCCTCTTTGGATCCCCCTTTCAGGTAGTTGAAAGCAGCTATCAAATCACCCCTCATTCTTCTCTTCTGCAGACTAAACAATCCCAGTTCCCTCAGCCTCTCCTCGTAAGTCATGTGCTCCAGCCCCCTAATCATTTTTGTTGCCCTCCGCTGGACTCTCTCCAATTTATCCACATCCTTCTTGTAGCGTGGGGCCCAAAACTGGACACAGTACTCCAAATGAGGCCTCACCAGTGCTGAGTAGAGGGGAATGATCACATCCCTCGATCTGCTGGAAATGCCCCTACTTATACAACCCAAAATGCCATTAGCCTTCTTGGCAACAAGGGCACACTGTTGACTCATATTCAGCTTTTCGTCCACCGTAACCCCTAGGTCCTTTTCTGCAGAACTGCTGCCCAGCCATTCGGTCCCTAGTCTATAGCAGTGCATGGGATTCTTTCGTCCTAAATGCAGGACTCTGCACTTGTCCTTGTTGAACCTCATCATATTTCTTTTGGCCCAATCCTCTAATTTGTCTAGGTCCCTCTGTATCCTATCCCTACCCTCCAGCGTATCAACCACTCCTCCCAGTTTAGTGTCATCTGCAAACTTGCTAAGGGTGCAGTCCACACCATCTTCCAGATCGTTAATGAAGATATTGAATAAAACCGGCCCCAGCACCGACCCTTGGGGCACTCCACTTGATACCGGCTGCCAACTAGAGAAGGGACCATTGATCACTACCCGTTGAGCCCGACCATCTAGCCAGTTTTCTATCCACCTTACCGTCCATTCATCCAGCCCATACTTCTTTAACTTGCTGGCATTAAGCAAAAACATTAGTACACTACAATGTCGGCAGCAGAAGCTCCTCCACCAACATAGCACTGTCTACACCAGTGCTTAGGTCGGCGTAACTACGTTGTGCAGGGGTGTGGATCATTCACACCCCTGAGTGACGTAAATTATACCAAAGTAATTCGTAGGTGGGCATAGCCTGCCTTTGCCTGGATGAGAGAGAAGAAATGCTAGTTTACGCCATTGGGGACTTTGTTAGTTCTGCTGGAAACTCTCCAGAAGTCTGAAGAGAAAGTGGTTTCCAGGCTGTTTCAACTCCAGCAGCTGCTTCTACAGAGATGCTGAGATAGGATCACTAGTATTTGTAACATTATCACCTCTTGCCTTACCAAAGCCTCTAGGTTGTAGATCTGACTTTTGTGCTTACCTACTGTAGTTAGCTCACCAGAGCGGTCTTGTGCTCTCATTTCTAAAATTGGACTTCACAGACCCACCTTAGCGCTTCTGGGCTTACTACACCGTGAGTATGAACAATGATCACTTAACAAGAAAAGTGAAAGAATGAACAAGGTCCTGCCCGGGAACTCTTTAATTCAGTCACAGACCATTACATATGTGTTAGCTATTGTAAAGATGGAGCATAAAATCCAGACTCTAGTGATGTTAATGGCAAAACACCCTCTAGGGCCAGGGTTTCACCAAGAATCTCTGTTTGCCAAAGGAGCTGATCCTGCGAGGTACTGAACATCTCTTTTATCAATGTCCTGAAATCCACGGGGTTAGAAGTGGGACAGTACCCCACCTGTGATGTGGAGGGCAACCCACAACGTGACAATTTGGAGGAAACGCTGCCAGTCAAAATGCAGATTTTCCCATCTGTTACGATTTTTTCTCATATAGACGACAAGTTAGCTGTAGATGTGTCATTCAGTAATTCAGAGATCTGTTTTAACCCAGTTCTTCTAATAGGTGTATAGATATGTTTTCTTCTTTCTTTAACTGAAGCGCCCAGGCCTTTGCAGCTTTAATTGGCTAAAACATTTTCAAGGCTTAGACACAGGCTATTTGTCATCATAAGTTCCTTGATTGGAAATACTGGCAGGTTGACAATTAGATTAACAGCCATTTGAGTCATTATGTAATTCAGCCCCCAAGTTTTGCTGCCACGGCATCACCCTAAGCGATACTGAAGGTGGGTGTTTGTTTTTCACTTACTGGTGTTTGAGCTGATTTGCATAGGTTCCAGTGCAGTGATTGTACCTCCCTTATGTAGACAAAATACTCCAGTGAGAGTTTTACCGGTATTGGAACTTCAAGATCAGGTCTATAATATTTAACAATGTTTAAATATATGCTTAAATAACATCAAAATTAAAATAATGACTGTGCAAATAATACATTTCACCTGGTCATTCCAGTTCATGGTAAGTTTGATTAATGTCAATTTTGTAAATTGCAAGCAACAGAAATAAGATTAATGTCCTAATTTAATTTTTATATAGGTGTCCTAGGAATATGGACCCTCTGGCCTAACTACATAACACAGACAAGGGTCAGTGCTGACATGAGGATCATATGTACATGTAGGACAAGAAGCATGGCTGAATAAGTAGACTCCATTTCTAGCAAGCAGCACATATTCCATCCTCACAATGTAGCAATGCAGGAAAAAATGAGAAGATTTTTAAGGCATAATGAGGAACAGCTGTTTGATGTTGACATTTAGCTTCACCATTGTTTGATAAAATTTGGCTTGCGTCATGTTTAGCATCAGTCAGGTAGCTAACGTTATGTAGTTCCTTCTTCTTTGAAGACAGTAATGAGGCAAGAAAAGTATTGAAGTAACTGGTTTTTCTTCAAGCCATTTTATCTGCACTGGAAATATATTTCTCATCCCCTGTAAGAATGAATATTTACTAGGTTTATGCAATAACATCTTCATTTCCCAGTTTAGCGATGCCATAGGAATTATGTTTAATATGTATTATTCTCTTTACTCACTTTGTTCTAAACTTCTTAAAAATCACATGATCTATCATTTTGAAATTTGTCATGTTTAGAATTAGTCCAGAAAACAGAGTGGTTTATGGGGTTTTTAAAATGTATGGTTTGTTTTGATGTGATATTTTTAGATCAATTAGGTCCCATTTCTGCAAATACTCGCACTTCACTACCAAAGGATAGTCCTTTTGATGTCAGGGCATGCACATAATTGCTGGCCTAAGTGTTTGCAGGATCAGGGCCCTGTTTATGTCATGGAACTCTTCCATACTTCAGTGATTGAGCTCATCCGTTGTAAGTTCTTTAAGGAAGAGATTTGCGAGGGCACAAATCGGTGTTAGACACCCAACATCTATTGACTTCCAGTAGAAGTAGGCTGCCTAGCTGCCCTTTGTGCCTTTGAAAATCTTCCCCGAAAATCTTTATGAAACCTAAAGCAGAGAGACTCCACAATTAGTGCAGCCTTTTATCATTTAGAAACACATAGGAGACACAATTTCTTTAATAAAGTTGTTCGATGAAATGCTTTTAATGTGCCGTAATAAAATGAAAAATTATTATTATTCTTCAACATCAGAAAGACAAATCTGGGAATACAAGGACTAATGATGCAGGAAGAGACAAGTTTCTGAGCCGTTTTGTCATAATTAGCACAATTTGAGGGGCGGGGAGGCAGAGGCAAGTGCAACAGTGAAAAAAGACAGAATTTAATTTTCCAAAGCCACTGGGACAACACCCCAAACTTGGCTAGCTACTGGGGTCAAAAAGGGATAACTATTTTCCTTGCACTGATGCTAAAAATGTGCCTCGACTTCTAAAAACTAGCAAACAAGTTGGCGACACTTTGGATGGAAAATCTAAATGGTAACTGTGAAGTGAAACAGAAAGAAGTGAACACAAGGGGTGAAGTCCTGACCCCACTGAAATCAATGGCAATACTTGCATTAACTTCCATGGGGAAGGATTTCACACAAGATGCCTGCTGTGTGGCTGAGTGTAAACGAGCGGACTCACCCCTGTGGCGCCTCCTGCTGGTCGTCCAGGGAATTAGCTCTCCCAGCATCTGGAGCACCCCCTGCAGGCTGGTGATCCGCTTGCCACTGGCCCGTGTCCCTCCCAGGACCCCGGTGCCCCATTCTCTGGGTCTCCCCCTCCCAGGGGAACCCCCCTACCCACTATCCCCACCTTCCTCAGTCGTAGGCTACTGCCAGTCACCAATTAGCCCCCGTACCCTGGGGCAGACTGCAGTGTCAGCCACTCATCATAGGCCAGGTTGGGTTTGGACCTGCTGCCTTGGCCTACCCCTGGGCTGCCCTCTGCAACCCCCAGTACCTCTTGGCCTTTGCTAGGCCGCAGCCTGGGGCTTTCCAGGCTAGAGCTCCCCGGCTCCTCTGCCTTTCCCCAGCCCTGCTCCACTCAGGTACCCTGTCCTTAGCTCCCTGCAGCCAGGCCCTTCTCTCTCTGAAGGCAGAGAGAGACTCCCGAGCTCCTGGCTCAAAGCCTTTTTATAGGGGCCGGCTGTGGTCTGTTTGGGGCGTGGCTCCCAGCTGTGCCTACTTCCCCAATCAGCCTGGGAGCTGCTTGCCCCAGGCACAGCCCTCTTCAAGGGCTGTTTTTAACCCCTCTGGGCAGGAGCGGGGTGACCACCCCGTTACACTGAGTTAGTATATTTTAGTACACAACCTGTCTGTGCCTGGAGTGTTTTTCATTCTGCAAATCTTCTCAGCAGTAGAACTGCCCCATTTAAAGAAAAGCACAGTGAAAGGGACCAGAAATACAGCGGCAGCAATATTCGCTTTCAAGGTTGTAGTTTTTTCCTAGTAAAAGAGGCAATGTTTGCACAGCCATCCACACGTGGAGAGAGAAAAAAAAAAAGAGGGACCCACATTTCCAACTGATGCAGACTGACAAGCGGCTAAATCCACATTGTAGACCAGATGGCGAGTTCTGTTATTCTAATGTTTTCTTAGATCGGTGGTCCCCAAACTGTGGGGCATGCTGCCCTAGAAGGTGTTTGGAGGAACATTTGGGGGTACATGGAAGGGCCCAGGCCAGCCCCCACTGCGGGAAGGGGGCATGGAGAGGGAGCGCTATCCAGCCCCTGCCCACCTCCCGGCCGGCTCCAGCCCCAGCCGCACCTCCACTCCACCTCCTGCTCCCGGCCCCAGCCCAGCTCTGCCCTCATTCCCTCTCTGCTCCCAGGCCAGCTCCGTCTCTAGTCCCAGCTACTCCCCGATCCCCAGCCCTGCCTTCAACCCGAGCTCCACTGCTGAGGAAGCCTGTGCTGTGCTGTAATGGACAGGGACACGTGGACAGATTCCATTATTGGTAAGGGGGGGGGGGCGGCGTGACAGGAAAAATTTGGGCACCGCCGTCTTAAATTCGTTTGTGATTTAGCTATACATCGTCATCATAGTACATTGCATGGATATAGTGCTTTTCCACTCGGGATCTCAAAACGCTTCACAACAATCCTTATCCCAAATGTGTCATGTAATACCGCTGCATTCTGCTCTTCAGGAAAAATTACTGCCGTGAGACATCCGTTACTCTGTATCTTTCACGTATCCGCTTGATATTCACGGGAGACATTTTAATCCAGATTATCTCATTGGCTGCTACTGAGGAGCGGCTATCTCTTATCAGTCAAGTGGTGTTATGCAGTTGCTGTCATGCCTTCCAACAAAGAGTGGGCCTAACCCCAGCTGGTATAAATCAGCTCCACTGTAGTAAGTTTTCCTCTTCAAAACACCTGCAATCCTAACCTCAACACAGTGCCATGTAATGAAACGTCTCCTACTGCGTTGGATAATGCATATACCTTGTCAGTGTAGGAGCACTGAACGTTTTAGTTGCAAATTCTTCAGACATAAAATTTCTTATCGAACACTGTATGTTCACTGACTATTATTTTTCTTGCACAAACTCTCTGAGGCTGGTCCTTTATTCCTCCCCTTCTTAAATAAGCCCTGTATAAAAATTTCTGTCAGTGTTTTTGACGGGGAGGGAAGGGGACTGATGGAAAATGGCTGCTCCACAGAAATGGAAATTTCGCTGCAAAAAAAGATTTCCATTTTCACTGAAAATGTTCAGGCATACATTGAAAACCTGAAAATTGTTCTACTTTCGGCAACTGAAAATGAAACCTTTTTTTTTTTTAATTTAAAAAAACAAAACAACCCCATCCCCAAACAAGCACTTTCATTCGGGTTTTATTTTTTTCCTTTAGAGCTTGCCAGTATCAAAGGCCCTTTTTCTCTTCCTCCCCGTTACAACTGATGGAGAAAGACAAGAGAAGGGAAAATAATTCACCACACTTACATCTCTGCTTCTGTCCAGAGAATCTGTCGTTGGTGTGGTTTCCCACGTCCTGATTGAGGAAAAAAGTAAATATAGAAGATTATGAACAAAAATGCAAAATGTGATGGTATGTGTTATAAAGAGGCACTGGCTACATTTTATTTTTGTAACCGACAACTAGCATTTAAAAATGTAAAAATAAATTATTTCAAAACCCAAATTTATCCAGAAAGTTGTCTGTTGGTTTTTGTTCAATATGAAAGCCACTTAATTCTGAAGGACTTCCATCCCTCTGTTATTCTGTGGCCAAGTGGGAGGTGGGGATTAGTCCATATTTGTTACGTTCATGTTGCTGCCACCAAAGTATTATTTATGGATAAATACCTGAGTCTCTTTTTGTTTGGTTGCATGTATAGATGTAAGAGTTTATCAAGGTCTCCCAAAGCTCCACATAGGCATTCTTTTATGTAGTGTAGTATAAATCTAAATAATAAACCACATGCTAGTGATCCATTCAGTCCCTTGATGTATAGCATCGATGACTGGCTAGGTTAATTGCCTCTTTCTGAGAGTGTACGTCACGATTGCACTATAGATGTCGTATGATGGAGTTCTGTTTATTTTAAGTGTAGCAAGACAAAGTGGGTGAGGTAATATCTTTTATTGGACCAGCTTCTGTTGGGGAAGGAGACAAGCTTTCGAGCTTACACAGAGCTCTTCAGGGCTGGGAAAGGTACTCAGAGCGTCACTGTGAAATACAAGGTTTGAACAGATTATGTAGCATAATATAGATGTGCTTCCTCCCCCTCCAATGACCACAGTATCTTACAAGCTTTAATGTCTTTAACTCTAGGTGCTTTTATCCCATTTTATGTATAGATGCACTAAGGCACAGACTGACGGTGGCTTGTCCAAGGTCCCAAAAGGTAGTCTGTGGCAGAACAGGGAATTGAAATGAACCCAAGTATCCCAAGGCCTAAATTAGTGCCAGTTGTTTGTGTTAACACACGGATCATCGGCTGATGTAAACGGCATGTTGCAGAACTCTGCTAGTGAATGCAGTTTAGTGTATGTTCTGTGTTCTGTTAGTGTGTGTTCCGTGCTGATAAAATGGCATAAAGGAAGAAAAGCTGCACATTTAGGGCCTGATACTCCCATTCCCTTATGTGGACTATATGCTCCGTTGTTTTTTTCCTGAGACCCCGACAACCCCTCCAGTACAGCTGGCTGGGGCTGCATGGCCCATGAGGGAGTGTTCTGGGGAGGAGTGAGCAGCTGCTTTCTATCGCATACACTCTTTGGGATCCAGCAGCATGCTTAGTGGGTTTCCAAATAGCATTCACTTTCTGCCCTCTGAGGAATAAGTCCATTTGTGGTCATGTGGGGGACAGCTGATGGTAGCACAGCTCTAAAGAGCTTCAGACTGCCAGGAGACTGGGAAGCCAAAGAAGCAGGCCCAGATCCATGAGGTTGGAACCTGATTTCCTGACTGCACCCACCATTCCCTTTTGAGGCACTCCCAGAGGAAGGATCACCATTATTTTTGTGATATAGTATCGCTTCTCAGCTCTCTATGAGCAGGGAGGTGAAAACATTATCTACTATCACTGTCACCATTTTTATTCTCCATCCTTTTTGAAAATAATGAAGTTTGGCATCGTGACTCCATTAAAAGTAGCTCTGAATAACACAGAGCGCACTGCACATGTTCCATTGCTTTGAAAGAATTCCCAGGTTCCAAAGATTCCTTAGAGCTGGCAGGAAAATGCTATTTATTATCTGCAAACTATTTTCCAGCAAAGTGCAATTTTTCATTCCGTTTGACCTTTTTTTTTTTTTTTAAGTTTTCATTTCAGCCACAAAATAAATAAATAAATAAATCGGTTGTCTCTTTCTCACTGAAAACCAATGTTCGTTTTGGTCAAAAAGCCATTTTTCGTCAAAACCTCCCCTCACGTTTTGATGAAAATAAGTCAACCAACTCTAATGTTCACTATTTTGAAAGTAGGGATTTCCGTAGGAGATGGTAGAATCGTCCAAACCTACCATATGCACCACGTCATGGGCAAAATGCAGCGTGCCTCCAGCAAATATCTGAAGTCAGTAAACACAGCCTATGGTACCTTTGTCACAGTATGGCTTTCAACTCCATGGTTTTTGTCTTCTTTGGGCATGGCTACACTTGCAGCTGTACAGCGCTGTGAGTTAAACCCGCCTTCGTACAGCTGAGTAGGGAAAGCGCTGCAGTCTGTCCACACTGACAGCTGCCGGCGCACTGGCGTGGCCACATTTGCAGCGTTTGCAGCTGCATTGGGAGCGGTGCATTATGGGCAGCTATCCCAGCACTCATGTGGCTGCAACGTGCTTTTCAAAAGCGGGGGGGGGAGTGGAGTGTGACAGGGAGTGTGCGGGGAGAGAGAGTGGTTTTTTGGGGTGCTGAGAGTGTGTCAGAACGCTGCCTTGCAAGTTCCGACCCCCCGCTTCTCATTCACTCACTTAAAGCAAACAGCAAAATGTTTGCTTTTTCTCTCTGGTACGGAGCTTTGAAACGCATTCCTGGAGCCGATCACAACAATGAGAAGAGTGGCCACTTGATAAGGGCATTATCACAGCGCAGCAAGTTAACTCCTCGTTCACACTGACACCCGGGAGTTGTAGCCACTACGCTGCATCTCGTATCCCTCTCGGGGAGGTCGAGTACCTGCAGCGCTGTAGCCAGGGAGATACAGCGCTGTCCGTGCCTTGCCAGTGTGGACGGGGAGTGAGGTACAGCGCTCTGGGCAGCTTTATTGCGCTGTAACTCGCAAGTGTAGCCAATTCTCTGCTTTTCCATACATGATATCCCACATCAGACTCTAATTTCTCACTTTCAGTCTGCTGGCCATGATCGACACCACTGTTATATGACAGACTAACAGGCTTTTCTAAACTGCCTTTCAATCAGTATCTGTGGGTAAATCCATGTTTTAAATTTGTCATTGAAATAGCAGGCCCTTTGCAAGGTTTCCCTGGTACTGATTCTCTTGAAGTTAGGCATGTTCATTTGTTCCCCTTGACCTTGTTCTTTCATCGCTTTGATTTAACACAGCACATTATGTACCTCTCCTAATTTGTCCTGTTTTCTTTTAAATATGCATAACTTTTAATGGTTATAGGGAAACAGACTAGGTGAAGCTATCTAAGTGCCTGGTAGTGCTTTTTTGCCATGAGTGATCCCATTGATTTCTGATAGACACTTCATGGGAATGATAACAGCATCTAGGCCTTATTTACCACTCTCCAGGAGTAGATTTCAAAGCGCTTTCACATTTCGGCTCCGGCTCCTGACTGTCATAGAATCATAGAATCATAGAATCTCAGGGTTGGAAGGGACCTCAGGAGGTCATCTAGTCCAACCCCCTGCTCAAAGCAGGACCAAACCCAACTAAATCAGCCCAGCCAGGGCTTTGTCAAGCCTGACCTTAAAAACCTCTAAGGAAGGAGATTCCACTACCTCCCTAGGTAACCCATTCCAGTTCTTCACCACCCTACTAGTGAAAAAGTTTTTCCTAATGTCCAACCTAAACCTCCCCCTCTGCAACTTGAGACCATTACTCCTTGTTCTGTCATCTTCTATCACTGAGAACAGTCTAGATCCATCCTCTTTGGAACCCCCTTTCAGGTAGTTGAAAGCAGCTATCAAATCGCCCCTCATTCTTCTCTTCTGCAGACTAAACAATCCCAGTTCCCTCAGCCTCTCCTCGTAAGTCATGTGCTCCAGCCCCCTAATCATTTTTGTTGCCCTCCGCTGGACTCTCTCCAATTTATCCACATCCTTCTTGTAGTGTGGGGCCCAAAACTGGACACAGTACTCCAAATGAGGCCTCACCAGTGCTGAGTAGAGGGGAATGATCACATCCCTCGATCTGCTGGAAATGCCCCTACTTATACAACCCAAAATGCCATTAGCCTTCTTGGCAACAAGGGCACACTGTTGACTCATATTCAGCTTTTCGTCCACCGTAACCCCTAGGTCCTTTTCTGCAGAACTGCTGCCCAGCCATTCGGTCCCTAGTCTATAGCAGTGCATGGGATTCTTTCGTCCTAAATGCAGGACTCTGCACTTGTCCTTGTTGAACCTCATCATATTTCTTTTGGCCCAATCCTCTAATTTGTCTAGGTCCCTCTGTATCCTATCCCTACCCTCCAGCGTATCAACCACTCCTCCCAGAGGGATGGGGTGGGGAGGAGTTGAAGGGGGGAGGCAGCCATGAAATGACCAGGAATGTCAATTTCTCTGCTGGTAGGTTTCCTGCTGTGAAACTGAGCCCTGAGCGGGCTCACAGCTCGGGCCCCAGCTGTGAGCCAGTGCCTGCCTGACAGCTGCGGGGGTGAGCGGGCGGAGGGGGGGCTCTGAGACCTGTGCCTACAGCTGAGTCTGTCAGCCCCAGGGCTGCCAGGCTTCAGCTGTCAGTGTCCTACAATTCCCCACTTCAGTGGGTGGAAGCGTTCCTGCTGAGGACTTGCACCACCAACAGAAGGAGCAAGTGCGGACATGAAACACCTCTTTAATTACTGCGGTGGCTGTTTGCCAACTTAAATCAACTTAATTTTGTAGTGTAGACAGGGCCGTCCTTACCCATACGCAGAGTACACAGATGCGTAGGGCACCAGGAAATTTGGGGCACCCCAGCTCCGCCCCCACTCCACCCCTTCCCCAAAGCCCCTGCCCCAGCCCCGCCTCTTCCCATCCCTGCTCCGCCCCAGCCCCGCCCCCACTCCACCCCTTCCCCAAACCCCCTGCTCCAGCTCCGCCTCTTCCCACCCTTGCTCCGCCCCAGCCCCGCCCCCACACCACCCCTTCCCCAAAGCCCTTGCCCCAGCCCCGCCTCTTCCTGCCCTGCTCCGCCTCTTCCCATCCCTGCTCTGCCCCAGCCCCGCCCCCACTCCACCCCTTCCCCAAAACTCCTGCCCCAGCTCCGCCTCTTCCCGCCCTGCTCCGCCCCAGCCCCGCCCCCCCCCCCCCCCCCTCCCCCCCCCTCCCCACCCCCCCCCCCCCCACCCCCTCCCCCAAGGCCCTGGCCCCTGCGCACCCCCACCCCGCCCCCCCTCCCCCCCTTCCCCACACCTCCTGCCCCAGCTCCGCCTCTTCCCGTCCCTGCTCCGCCCCAACCCTGCCCCCCCCCCACCCCCTCCCCCAAGGCCCTGGCCCCTGCGCACCCCCACCCCGCCCCCCCTCCCCCCCTTCCCCAAGGCCCCTGCCCCAGCCCCACCTCTTCCCGCCCCTGCTCCGCCCCAACCCTGCCCCCACCCCCCCCCCTCCCCCAAACCCCCTCCCCCGCCCCCCCTCCCCCCCTTCCCCAAACCCCTGCCGCAGCTCCGCCTCTTCCCGTCCCTGCTCCGCCCCAACCCTGCCCCCACTCCACCCCTTCCCCAAAGCCCCTGCCCCTGCTCCACCCCAGCCCCGCCCCCACTCCCCTGAGGAGTGCAGCAGGGCTGGGCCTGCACTCATCGGCGGCAGGAAGTGCAGGGGCCCGGCCCCAGCCGTGCCGCTGGTGAGAGCTGGGGGGGTTGTTACCCCCCATCCCCCAAGCCAGCCTCCCCACCCTCCCGAGGCCTGGGCCGCCCCCCCCTCCCCCCAACGGGGGGGCTGCGTAGGGCCCCAGAATAGCTAGGGACGGCCCTGAGTGTAGACAAGCCCTTATTGATGTCACATCAAAACAAATAAGATTCCCTTTGTCACAGAGAGATTTTTATCTCAACACCTCCCAGCTCTTCAGCTCCGTGTAGCATCAAATTGCATATAAGTGCTCCAGTCTCAGTGCTTCGCAGAGTCTGATTTATTCCGAGAGAAATGTACAGAGCCTTTCACGCACTTGATATTTGCCCGTTCAGAAGTGAACTCTCTCTTTACTAATGCAAGTTTTATAGATTGATTGATTTACTATTTGTATTGTGCCTAGAGATCCCAACCTATCTGTACTCAGCACTGCAGCTGTAGTCTATCCGCTCTTGGTCAGTGGTGTTTGAAATTAACCCTTGCATTGAGATCCAATGTTAGGGTCTAATTGCTTTACAGGTGTTTGGGCTCTGTCAGCTCAGTGGCAGAATGCTTGGAGTTAGCAGGTGAGGCAGCACACTGATCACTCTGGTACTAATTAGGTCCCACAGAGTGGCCTGTTTGGGGATAGGGATGTAATTATATAATCAAGCTGGCAGGCTAAGGGGTGCTAGATGATTAATTAGCCCATCTGCTGAGGACTGATCAAAAGGCACAGGAAAGAAGTGTGGGTGGAAGGTAGTGGGTAGGGCTAGCTGAGTTCAAATTCAGAGGGCTCTCGAGGAAGGGAGACCTCTTCTACTCTTGGGCCCTGGGGAGAGGGCTGACGAGACAAGGGGCGCTTTAAATACACCTCTACCTCGACATAACGCTGTCCTCGGGAGCCAAAAAATCTTACCGCGTTATAGGTGAAACCGCGTTATATCGAACTTGCTTTAATCTGCCGGAGTGCACAGCCCCGCCCCCCCGGAGCACTGCTTTACCGCGTTATATCCGAATTTGTGTTATATTGGGTCGCGTTATATCGGGGTAGCGGTGTAGTACTTCCACACAGAACTGTAAAAGTGTTGGTGGAGGAACCTAAATAAATGACACAAAATTGCTACCTAACTGGCCGGCGGAGCAGGTTTCTGTGGTACCAGGGAGCAGGAGCGGAGTGCGCTCTGTTACAAGCTCCCAGGGACATCAGCTGGAATTCTGGGTGCTGCATGTTGGCAAATCGGGCTAAGAATGTATTTGTTTGCAATCAGGTCAAATGCAAACCATCCTGCCTGCCCCACTGCCCAAACTAGAACTCAGAGAAATGGAGCATGATCCATGGACCTTTTCTGTTCCCAGACTCATCATCTCAGTAGCTGCCATGTATCTCTTCTCAAATGTATTTTCTAATTTAGAATACTGATACCGGCTTTTGTTTAAAACTCACTTTGAAATCTGGCTGATATTTCATTCTGCTCAAGTTGTCGCCTTTTTTAAAAAAAAGAAAATTGATAGTACATGATTGTAGAAAATTGTTAGTTTATTTTGAATATATTTAAATTTTTCCTCTTTAGTGTTTGACTCACTGTTTATCTTGCTCATAGTTTTTCCTTTGTTTCCTGTGTTGAAATAGGTATGTAGTTAGAATATTATTTTAAACTGTTACAGAATACCCATTTTTATGGAGAAGAGATCTTCCAATGCAGTATTTAATATACTGCGCTGGTGGGTTAAATTTGCTTAAAATGTAGAAAAACTCCCACATTTTACCTATTCTTAGGCCAATAGAAACATTTCCAAATAAACCTTCTGTTGTGACTTCCAACCCAAGCATTGCTAGTGGTAGAAATGTGCCAGTGCCTGAGAACCTAAAAGTGACATTTTACTAAAAATGGACTAAAAACAAAACTGAAACTGACTAATGTGTATTCATTGTCTAATTTGAGAGAATTTTCTAAGGTGTTCTTGTAAACTAAGTAAATGTTCTTTGAGAATCTGAGACCTGAGAATTTTTGACCTGACACTGTTCCTAGCATATATAAATAAACCCAGCAGTCCTTCATGTGTTACTCTAGGATAAAATTTTCAACATGTTACAGAGGAGATTAGTTGTACCATGTCACCAATAATTGGGACTTGTCTGATGTATCCCTCTAAGTTTCAGCTTTGTCATAAAATCACCACTTATCACAGTCTGCATACAGATCAGTCTGTGACTGATCCTACAGTCCTTATCCAGATTACACGCTCACTGATGCCTGTGGGTGTTTTGCCAGAGACCATGGTATCAATCCCATCATGAGTTAAAATAGTGCTAACCGTCCCGGAAACATACTTTATGCAATCCTTGTTTTTCTTCTTCTGTCGGCCAAGTGTTTGCGGTAATCCTACAACACTGATGAATCATCTGGATACAAGTGGAAATCTGAACACACTCTTGTTTAGATCACATATTTGAGGAAAATTTTAAGCCAGTGCAAATCTGTCATCCCATATTGTGGCTAAGAAATGCATTGGAAGTTACTCTGTTGGGGATTATAATGCATCCTAGTACCGCACAGTACATTTTTATAGTCCTTTAGGGTGCCCTTTCTTGACCTGTATTCTCTCGTAACATGTCTCTGTTGCACCACAGCCATAGGGAAATAGTATCCACTTCTAAAAATAGTTGCTGCTTTTTGTTAAGATTCCAGAAAGGTTTGATATTTGCATGAATAAACAAAGTCAAATTCTTTCTTTTAAAATTACATATACTGCTCTCAAGGGAAGTTCTTGCTGACAATCTCCAGAATTACCCATGATGGTTTTTCAGCCACTTTAACCTCTTCTTGTAACCTCTTAAACTAATTCTCACAACTTCAGTCGCCTGGGTTTTATTTCACTTTCTTCTAACGACCATTTTTAGACTGTTTACCTTTGCGCAGACGGTGCAGTCAAATTCAGTAGTGATGTAAACAGTTGTGTAATTGGAGTAAATTGCATGTGCATTACATTGGTGAATAGATAATTTATTTTATACAAAGAGGTGGTGAAGGGGAAGGAGAAAAAGCAGTTAACCGGAAGGGTGTAGGCTAGTTTTCTTATCTATTCCTGCTAGTTGCTTTTTTGTGCTGCTACCTTACCTTTCCATCCCCTTGACAGGTAAGACGTGTCTATTTACACTCACACCCATCTGCAGACTTGTAACTTCAAGACTTGTACACTCACACCCATATAGCAAACCTATATTTGTTAATTGGGAGGAAGGATGGTTTTGTGGTTAAACTGCTGGACTGGTTCTTGGGAAACCTGCATTTGGTTTCTAGCTTTACTACAGATTTCCTGTGGGAAAGTCACTTAATGTCCGTGCCTCAATTCTCCCATCTGTAAAATGTGGGGTAATAATACTTCCTTTCTCCCACCCTTTATCTCTCTTGCCTGTTTTGACGGTAAGCTCTTTAAGGCAGATGCTGTGTTTGCAGTGCCTAGCACAATTAGGGCCACTAGGTGCTACTGTAATAATAATAATAAAAACAACGAGGAGTCCTTGTGGCACCTTAGAGACTAACAAATTTATTTGGGCATAAGCTTTCGTGGGCTAGAGCCCACTTCATCAGACGCATGAAATGAAAAACAGGAGCAGGTATAAATACATGTAAGAATGGGGGTTGCTTTACCAAGTGTGAGGTCAGTCTAACGAGATAAATGTGACCAGTCCACACAAGAGGTCCACTTCCTAGACACTACAATGCTAATAAGCGATGGTCACATAAACACCACCCTATACTGGAAACCTACTGACCACTATACTTACCTACATGTCTTGGGATTTCATCCAGACCACATCACACTATCTATTGTCTACAGCCAAGCTCTAAGGTACAACCGCATTTGCTCCGATCCCTCAGACAGAGACAAACACCTATAAGATCTCTATCAAGCATTCTTAAAACTACAATACCCACCTGGTGAAGAGAAGAAACAGATTGACAGAGCCAGAAGGGTACCAAGAAGTCACCTACTACAAGACAGGCCCAACAAAGAAAGTAACAGAACGCTACTAGCCGTCACCTTCAGCCCCCAACTAAAACCTCTCCAGCGCTTCATCAAGGATCTACAACCTATCCTGAAGGATGATCTCTCACTCTCACAGATCTTGGGAGACAGGCCAGTCCTTGCCTACAGACAGCCCCCCCAACCTGAAACAAATACTCACCAGCAACTACACACCACACAACAAAAACACCAACCCAGGAACCAAACCCTGCTACAAACCCCGGTGCCAGCTCTGTCCATATCTATTCAAGGGATACCATCATAGGACCCAACACATCAGTCACACCATCCGGGGCTCGTTCACCTGCACATATACCAATGTGATATATGCCATCATGTGCCAGCAATGCCCCTCTGCCATGTACATTGGCCAAACCGGACAGTCTCTACGCAAAAGAATAAATGGACACAAATCTGACATCAGGAATCATAACATTCAAAAACCAGTAGGAGAACACTTCAATCTCTCTGGTCACTCAATAACAGACCTAAAAGTGGCAATTCTTCAACAAAAAAACTTCAAAAACAGACTCCAACGTGAAGCTGCAGAACTGGAATTAATTTGCAAACTGGATACCATCAGATTAGGCCTGAATAAAGACTGGGAGTGGTTGGGTCATTACAAAACCTAAACTTAATTTGCCCAATACTAATTTCTCCCTACTGTTACTCACACCTTCTTGTCAACTGTCTGCAATGGGCCACTCTCTTACCACTTCAAAAGTTATTTTTCCTCCGTTGGTATCCTGCTGTTAATTGATTTATCTTGTTAGACTGACCTCACACTTGGTAAAGCAACCCCCATCCTTTCATGTATTTATACCTGCTTCTGTATTTTTCACTTCATGCATCTGATGAAGTGGGCTCTAGCCCACGAAAGCTTATACCCAAATAAATGTGTTAGTCTCTAAAGTGCCACAAGGATTCCTTGTTGTTTTTGCTGATACAGACTAAGATGGCTACCACTCTGAAACCTGTAATAACAATATTTACCAAGTCAGTTTTGAATTGTAATTGGAAGGGTTTGCACAGCTCTATCTATAGCCTTTGTTAGAAACCAAAATTTAGAGCTAAGCCATTAATTTGCCTGGACAGCAAACCTTATAATAAAATTCATTCTCCGCTGATTGTCCGTCAGAATACTGCTTCCCCTCCTCAGTTGATCTGGAAGTGTCAGAGGACAAATGAAATCTCATCTGAGTGTCAAAAAGTGACTTCCATGGTTCCATTTGATCAACTGGTGACTAACTGCTCTGAGTGACAGGCAAGCAGTTTTCTTACCAGGCAGCCAGTTTGTTTACTCTGTGGCACTTGCGTGAGTTTGGTTTCTGAAGCACAGTTAGAGATGGCGGTAATCAGTGTTGCGTGAGTGAAGGTTTCTGTCAGCTCCTTCAATTCATTTTCTCCTTTGGGTGGAAACAGATTGAATTTGATTTTTTTTTCTGGTAATTGCTGAGAGCCGAGAATAACTACCCGTAAGTGGTTGCTAAGGTAGTGGAAAGCTACAGCAACACAAAACCACAAACACTGAAGTACAGAACTGTGGCCTGGAGGGCAAAATAACTACAACTGGCAGATCCTTTTATTGATAACATTGTCGTATGATGGACCCTTACCTAATGTTAGTGCAGTGATAATGCATTGAGTCCAATTCTCCCAGAGCAATCCAGGTTAACCAGGGATTTGACAAGCAAATGGTTAAAAGTGACCTCTGAATAATGCACCTCATTAAGATTTTATTGATAAAACACTGAAAAGCTGTAGAGGATGGACAAACAAAGGCAAACGAATATGCAGTAATAAAGAGGCTCGCTGAATGATGACTGGGAGAAGACACTATTGATCTGCAGAATGGCTGAGACAGCTTTCAGAGGATTCTGAGGATGTTTCGTTACTAGTCCAAAATTGCTTTTCAGGCATTAAAGGGCCATTAATAGTTCCCTGAAAATGTCTCCTCCTGTTCAGAAGTTCATATCAAGCTGTCCAGAAAACTTCTGTTCCTGCTAGTGAAAGTTGCCTGGCAGATAGCCACATCACATGGGGTTATGTACCGAAGCCACGTACCTGGGACCACGCATACCTTATGCAGAGGGAATTATGTATTATGTATTGGGAGGTGAATCGGTGCTGAGCCCATGCTTGGGGCCTCAGAGGGACTTCATGATGAAAATCTCACCTATGATAGAAGGGGCGCAGCAGGCCGTATCTGCTTCTCCCTTTGCTAAACTAACTGTTGTCTCACAGTGATGGCTGGGCCTTGTGACACGCATTAAAGCTGAGGTTTCACTCCCTCGGGCTCTGTCTACACTACTGCAGGATCGACGCTCTGGCGATCGATGCACCGGGGGTTGATTTAGTGGGCCTAGTGAAGACCCGCTAAATCGACGGCAGAGCGCTCTCCGGTCGACCCTGGTACTCCACTGGGAACGAGAGGAGTAAGATAGACCCGGCAGTAAGTCGACCTAAGTTACGTCGACTCCAGCTATATTATTCGCGTAGCTGGAGTTGCGTAACTTAGGTCGACGTACTCTGGTAGTATAGACGTAGCCTCAGCCTTGCTGGCTTTGCAGCACATTGTTATGTAAGTGAAGCTCACTTGCTCAGGATAAGTTCTGTAGTGCTAGAGTGAATTTAGTGCTCAGGTAAGAGGTCATGCAGACAGTCCCGGAGATGGAAGTCCTCTGTCCATCTGCAGAACAGATACAATATGCAAAGCAGCAGTACAAGCTTCCCTCCAGTCTCCTACCAATGTGTTTCATCCCTGCTCTTCTTGTTGAGAGGGAAGTCAGTCTCTTTGATCATCTTACCATGGCCTCTTGTAAAACTTCCCGCAAGGTTGATAGGTAACCATTGTAAGCCACCAAACAGCTAGCAGATAGCAACGATGTTTGGTAACAGCCACTCTGATCTGGATCAGTAGCGATGACCTAGAAGTAAAAAGCTCTCTGGCCCATTATTAATTCCCTGAGCCTTCTGTTCCCCTGAAAATGTACCTCTAAGTCAGACTTCAGTTAATTATTCTTTTTTATCTCTGCATCATTCTTATTTTACCTAAAGTTTCCCTAAATCTGCAGATATTCAGCCACTCCAGGGAATTTCCCAAATCCTTAAAAGTGCTCTGATGGTACCACAGAGAAAAACAGCCAGGTGAATTTGGGCATTTTACTTTAGGTGAATTATTGCAGCGAGTCCGTATTTCTGCTAAAAAATTATCTGCGGTTTCACACAGTGCATTCCCTATGAAGTGCTTGTATATAAACATAGTGTGAACCTGCATATTGGCGCTGCCTGCTTTATGGTGCTGTTCAAGCAAAAGCAACATGAGCCAGTAGGAAAACTTGCAAATCT
This sequence comes from Platysternon megacephalum, assembly GCA_003942145.1. NCBI lineage: Eukaryota > Metazoa > Chordata > Testudines > Platysternidae > Platysternon > Platysternon megacephalum. Next base: position 3,666,583 of record QXTE01000065.1, on the reverse strand, counting down.
TAAATTATTTTGAAAATCTCCCATTTTACATATATGACTCATTATAACACATCTCTGTAAATTCTAGCTTGCTGATTTTTTTAAATAAATGTTTCTTGGCATCAGTAAATCCATTACATTTCCCCCAACAATTTTCCTCCCTAGTTCTAGACCTGGAGCAGAACTTAACTTAAGATAAAAATATTGCTGTTGAAGATATGCAATGATTTGCCCATATCAGCCTGTGCTATTTTGACTTCCTTTTCACATGGGATGTCAACACATCATGGTCATTGTCATTAAAGGCAGTGGATTGGTCTAAAACAGTGGTTCGCAAACTTGTTCCGCCGCTTGTGCAGGGAAAGCCCCTGGTGGGCCGGGCCGGTTTGTTTACCTGTCGCGTCCGCAGGTTCGGCCGATTGCGGCTCTCAGTGGCTGCGGTTCACTGCTCCAGGCCAATGGGAGCTACTGGAAGCGGCGGCCAGTACATCCCTTGGCCCGCGCCACTTCCAGCAGCTCCCATTGGCCTGGCGCAGCGAACCGCGGCCATTCGCAGCCGCGACCGGGCCGAACCTGCGGACGCGGCAGGTAAACAAACCGGCCCGGCCCGCCAGGGGCTTTCCCTGCACAAGCGGCGGAACAAGTTTGGGAATCACTGGTCTAAAAGAATCTACGTAGACACCTAATCTTCATCCACCTTCATGTTGGGACATATGCAACTAATAAACTCTGTTCCCTCCCCGAGCTTAAAACCAAGTTGACAAATTCAAGGAGACCCGAGATGGAACCACTCCCGAAATGCTTGGATTTGTCAACGTATGTAAACAGCCCTAATTAACCAGGTTGTTCATCACCCAGAAAAGTTCAGCTGGTCCTGACTTTGCAGATGCTATCACTTTCCTTCAGTCCTGCAAAACGATGGCATAATATTTCAGAAAGAGTTTACACTGCAATCAGCAAGATTCAGCAAAAGATGTTTGACCTTGACTTTCTTCCCCTCTTCCCTCCTTATTCACCTGTCACAAGCAATCAGTATATCATATTGACAAAGGGCAGCAGATGCTCAAGGGCCCACTTTTTCAATTGTCAAGGACTAGAGAGATTATGATGTGTGTCGTACCATGCTGCCAGCAGAGTTCTTTGTTGGCTCAACAGTATTCTTCCCCAGAGTCCTCTTACCTCAATGATTTAGGAGCTCCAATAATTTTGTTTATTGTTACCTTTAAATAAAAGCATTTAATTCCACCTTTAAATTGGAGGAGTGAGCATGTCGCTGCTGAATTTCTGCCAAAGCATTTGCTGTTAATTTTGCAGACGTGTAAACAAACATGAGGGATGGAACTTCAAGAGTTATTTACAACATGTGATTTTTTCACAGCTTAATTTCACTGCCTGGCAGTAATAGGAACTTGGGTTAGGACTATCATTTCACTTAATTTTATTTTCAAGGATTGCAGTATTGATTGTATCTATAAAAACAATGCATTGCTCTTCTGATGGCAAAACTTACAAGAAGCCTACGTATGTATCACTGACTGTGCAGGAAGTAGCAGAGGGGGAAATGGCACAGACAAATCACTTGAGAACAAATTAACACTTCATTTCTATATTCAGAGTGTCTAGGCCTCCATAGAAATTATTTAACTGCGGGCCCCAATCCGCCAAAGCGCTCAACTGCATGCGTAACAGTAATCAAATGAATTCTCTTGAAGTCAATGGGCCAGATTCCTTGACCTGCACATTGGATAGTCACTTTCATCAGTGCTAAGTGAATGCTACATCCTACTCAATTTAACCCATTTTTCACAGGGATAAAGGGCTGCACAAGGCGCAGAACAATGGTGAATCTGGCCCAACTGGTCTGCTCTCATGGTCGAAGTTAGGCATGTGTTTAGACACCACTGCTTTAGAACCTCATCCCGCAAGGCGGCTAAAGACTGGTATGAATACCGCTGACGGAACCCGGAACCTCTTGGCTGGGCTTTGTGCAACCTGGCTACCTGCCTCTCATTCAACATCACATGCCTTAACTCACAGTGGAATTTGGTCTGTTCCCAAGCCAAGTCTTACTGTTGTGTCCAAGCTCCATTGCAGGTTACAAGGTGTGCTTTTGAATAGGCGGTGGACGCTGGCTGGTACAATGAGTACCAACTCTGCAAGGGCAGAGTTCCATTGACATCAATGAGGCTCTGCAGAGAGATGTCGTTCATTGCAGAATGGGGTTGGGGGCGTCTTAGTTAGCTGTAGAGTATACAGAAGGAAGTCAGTAATGGGCATTTTGTGCTGGAGTCCTGTGCACCCGTGCACCGATTGTTTTTATTGGTAAGTTTTCTAAGTATACTGAAAAGCTAGGGAAAGCCACATGACGGTGTCTAAAATAATAAAAGTGCCTCCAGGAGTTCTTCGCTGGGCATTTGTTATACATTTTATTTCTGTTTATGTACTCCATAGACTTCTCCCAGAATGGAGAGACTAGGAATAGGAGGAAATCACTGGACCTCTCCTCTCTCCTTCCCTTGATCTACTCTGCATGCTTGAGGCACATTGCTGCAACCACCTTCCCTCTGGCTTAAGAGAATTGGAGGGAGCTCTCCAGAGCCTGCCAACATATTGCTTCTGTTTACGCAGCTGCATGGGGAGCCGTTGAGCAACCCACCATTGTATGGCTCCCCGGTCATCGAAGGTGCTGTCTTGACAGCACACCCACCAGCTGACGGGAGGAGGGAGCGGCTGGCAGGGAATTTGCCAGCGATTTCCCAAGTGCCAATTCGGAACAATATAACCATGCGACTGGGTAGCTCTGCTGCTTTTTAATTATGCGCAACATGCCTCAGTTGGCGTGGGAGCAGGATTCATCACTGAATTTGGTCCGCTGGCTGGATCGTTCGCTTCCCAGCCCAGGCCGGGTACTAATGGGGAGTGTGACATGAACGCTGATCCATGCTACGAACTCCTGTACCACTTTAAAAATGAGTGATGTAAATTAGTTATGTAATGATTTATGAGTAAATAAAGACTATAATAGTAATTGGCACCCCATCCGTGCACTCTCAGCTGGTTTCAACTCTTCTCTATCCCTACGATTGCGTTAGATCATACAAGTGGCTTTCCACTCGCAGAGACGACATGAAAGGATCTGTGCCACCGTGGGTGGTGAGCTGGGCACGCAAGCCCTGTGGTTTGTTAAGGGAAGTTGACAGCCTGGCATCCCACACCATCTGTTCCCAACTTACACCTTGAGATTTAATGTCTGTTTGGAAAAAATAAAATCAAAAGTCTTATGAAAGGAAGTTATTGACTGTGAAGGCAGCGAGGGAAATCCAATGTATATACCGGCATGTGCTTTTTAAACTGGAAAGCAGATGAGTCATTTTGAAATAATGGCAATAGTTTTTCATGCAGTTCTGTTTGGGTTTGACCATGCCCTCTTCCTCAGGGAATGTGGGATGATTGCCATCTTGGCCAACCCTAGGCACTTCCAGGAGTAAAAGCACCAGTCTCTACAGCTTGTACTAAAGTACCAGCCTAACTGGGAGATGTTACCGACTTGCATCCTCTGTGGATTGGGCACAGAGGAGGTCACATGGTACACTCTGTATTGTAGGTGACAAAGGCGCAGGGGAAGACAAAAAAACTCCTGCCCCTTTTATGCCTTCTGGACACTGGGCTTGATCCTGCAAGGTGCAGAGTGGTTCCTCCAAGGCTGAGCATCCTCAGCACCTATTGAAGTTAACGGGAGTTGAAGCCGCGTTGCAGGATCGAGCCCTGAGACAGAAGAGAGTCACAGTGCATGCTGTGATTTTGGATGGTCAGCAGGTGAGTTCATGTAGCCAGAGTGTCATTCAGACATGATTAAGCAGAGCAGAGCAGTGGTGCCCAGCCATTACAGCCTGGGGGCCAAACATTATTTTATAAAAGTCAAAGGACTGCAATCACACTTAGGTGGATTCTCCAGCAGGGGAACTGCTGCGCAGCGGCAGCAAGGAAGGGACAGCAACTGCTCAACGCTCCAGGCTCACTCCAGAACTGTTCCTGGAGCTGTATGGGAGCGGGTAATCTGGCATAAAGTCTTTATGGGCTCTTGTGAGGATCATGCAGTGGTAGATATCTTAGGGCCCTGCTGCTTTGCCTAAAGACTTAAATCCACAGTTTGTGGCTGTGACAGGTTCTCAGTGGAGTTCTCATAGATTAGGGTTGAATTAGCTGCAGTGAGTAACTATTATTTTTTGTACTAATGCAGTGCTTAGGAGCCCCAGTCATGGACCAGGACCCCACTGTGCTAGGTGCTGTACAAAGACTGAACAAAAAGGTGGTCCCTGCCCCAATGAGTTTACAATCTAAGCATAAAACAAGAGATTACAAAGGGGGATTACAAGGAAACAATGAGAAAATATTAGCATGATTGGCAGCGGCCTCAGCACCCTGGCACCTGAACCAGTGTCAATTTTTTTCTGGGCATCCCGGCAGAGGAGAGTTTGAAGGAGGATAACGAGGTAGCTTATGGGGATGCTCTTCTCAAACGTGAGGAGCATCATGGGTTTGTTTGCCAAGTTAACACGCTGACGATGGAGGCTTGCATGAGCCAATTGGAGGTAGGAGCTGACATCTCGATAGCAAATGAGAGATAATCTGTCTGGTGGGGATAGACCATGACCAGCCTCGAAAGGGAAGACATGTACCGTATGTTTGATGCTATAGAAAAGGGGGAAACAGTGAAGGGATGCAAAGAGAGGAGCAATATGGGCAAAGCGACAGACTGAGTGGATATGAGTGAGGCCAGGCTGCATTTGTCCAGGGCAGAGAGAAGGATGTTGCCATAATTGAGATGTGAGATGATGAGTGCTCCCGCTGTGTGGCTGGAGAAGAAGGGTATACCTTAGAGATGTTACGCAGAATGAATCTGCAAGATTCAGACATAGCCAGAAGGTGAGGACCTAGAGAGAGGTCTAAGTTGAAGATGACACCCAGGTTACAGGCCTCAGTGATGGGCAGCAAGGTGGTGTTGTCCACAGTGATCAAGAAAGGCAGGAAAGCTTAATTGATGGCTGGGGAGATGTCAGAGAAACAGACTGAGATTGTAGTTTGGACAGTCTAGAGCAGAGAGGTAGATCTGTGAATCATCCGCATAGAGGCGTTAGTAGAGGAGCAGGAGGGAGGAAGTAGATGTTGGGAAGAGCCAGGGCTGAGGATCAGCAGGGCAGACCTTGCAATAGGAAAGAGGGGCAAGAGAACTGAGGGTGGAGCCATTGTGGACTGGATTCTAGAATATCCCTGGCTGTTCCTGAATGTGCAGAAATGTTTTAAATGATCAGAACCCAAAAAACAATTCATGGTCTCCTGCACAATTGATTTGCAGCAGGAAGTTGGCAAATAGCGCTTACATTGAAACTTCTTCAGATGGGCTGGGTGGGACTCCAACCTCAGAGGTTCAATGTCCATTGGTCTTTTCTTGAAAGAGCTTAGAATTTTGGAAGAATGCAGGATTGTAAACCGCAGATTTTGAGGTTAGAATCTAGGCTACAATTTCCAGTGATGATATAAAATTCCAATACTTTGGATACAATGAAAAAACATAGCTAGGCACATTAAAATATTTATGGGAAAAACACCCTAAACATTCTTAAAATAGAATTGGAGCATTAATTCTATTTGCTTTTGCATCAGTACGTGAGGCTTTAAAGAAAGGTTACAGGGAGAACACCAATAACATTTTGCTATGACTTTAATGAATTTTTTTTTCTCTCTATTTCTGAAAATATTTTTCCAGCATTAAATAAGGAAGATGAATCCCCATTGCAACTCTCATACCACACAACAAATTTGGAGGAAAATAGAATGAACGGGGATTTTTAAAAAAAGGGATTTATATTTTTCGGATACATCTTGTGCGTTCAGCTAATGTGCATATCAGTAATATTATTTCTGGTTTTTTATTTGTTTACTGTTTGAAGCAGAGGGCCTGATCCCATGCCTGTTGAAATTAGTGGGGAATCTACCCTTTGTCTTCAGTGTTCATTGGGCCTGTAGTGAGTGCTAATTAGGAAGTAACTAATTCAAAATCTGTTGAGCAATTGTTGAAAGTGGGTCATTGGCCACTGAAGTGGCATTCGGTGTAGTCTATAAGTAGAAATGTTTAAAGGCATCCATATTACAATAGTTAAATAGAACATTTCATTGGAAAATACGATGAATAGGCATGGGAAATTAACTTTGTTGGCAGGATGGAGGGGAATTTTTTAATCCTTTTTAATTCAAGTTGTTTCTTGGTGAAGGGAGTGCTTTCCTCCTTTATCCTGCTATCTTGGGTGTGCATGTATTGGATTTTGTTCTGCAATCTGTCTTCTGCTCCTTATAAGCGCTCTGTGCTAGATAAGCTGAACCACATGCATTGTAACTGGTTGTTCTCTTGTGTGCTTCTTGTACGGAAGAGTACTCACAGCTCTCGGTGGCTGAACTTGAAGCAACAAACAACTTAATAATTATTTCCTTTTATCAAACAGGATGATGGGACAGACCAGATAGCATGCATCTCTGCACAAACATAGGCACTGATTTTTATTTTTCCCTGCGGGTGCTCCACTTCCACTCTGCTCCCAGGCCCTGCCTCCACTCTGCCTCTTCCTGCCCCAGTTCTGCTCCCTCCCTGAGACCCCCACCTGCCTCTCGCTGCTCTCCACCCTCCCCCAAACCACTCCCCCAACCACCAAACATCTGATTGGCAGCCCAGCCGATCAGCTGTTTGGGCGGAGCCCCGCCGATCAGCTGTTCCGGCTGGTGTGTGCTGAGCATCCAGTATTTTTTTTTTTCCCATGGGTACTCCACCCCCGGAGCACCCACGGAATCGGTGCCTATCTGCACAAGGCACCCTCTTTGGTTCAGAAAGCCTCTCACCCGTTAGACATTCTCAGACAAATTTTGCAAAGCAAATGGTGAGTTTGGGTTGCTCAGTTTTTGGGTCCACACCTTGAAGTGGGCTGATATTCACAAGGCAGTTACTGAAAATCAGACACTTCTGATGTGTCTCAAGTTGGGTACCCCCCAAAACATATCACAAGTCACTTTTGAAAGTTGAGGCCATTAAAAGCAGAACAAGGCTAAGAATCGGGGCTTCAAAAATTTACCCAGCACCTATTGGCTTGAAGACTAAGGCTAGGTCTACACTGCAAGCTACGAGCATGAGTTCCCTGCTCACGTACATACTCTACGTCTTATACTAGCCTCCAGGAAGAGAAATACCTATAATGCCCCCACTCCTGCAGCTTTATTGTGTATTGTTTATTGTGTTGATTTCAACGTGACATCAATGTGTTCAGGATTCTATTTAGTACATTTGACGTTCTACTAAGGTTGGTAGAACATATTATTTGGCTGATTTCTCTGACGTTTCTGGAGTAATGTATTACTGAATAGCAGTTGGCCAGTTACAGAGCTGGCCAGATAGCTCAAATTATTTGCCCAGCCCTAGTTACTGTGAGTCTGATCCAAAGCCCATTGAAATCAGCGGGAGTTTATACCATCTTTCCCCTTTGTCTTTTATAGAACAGATGACTTGGTGTCATTGCCTACATGTCAGGATCTGTTTCCTTCTTTCTGTTCCCCTACACCCCTGTTATTTCATCTTCTCTCTTTCCGTTCCCTTTTGAGCTGGTCGCGTTTCACGCTCTGTTTGCACTGCTGTAAATGACTGCACAAAGTGCAGGGCAGTGGACAGTCGGACCCCTGAAATCTTTGGACAGGCAGCCCAGCGGGCTTGTCTGGATCTGTCTGTAGGTGGAGGGTGACTGGCTGGTTGGCTCACTGCTTGACTTCTTAAGAAAGCAGAGTAGCTTCCAGGTTTGCTTTAGATAGTGCTAATGCTTACACCAGTTCTTATTTTGCAACAGGTGATTTGTTCATCGCTAATTTGATCAAAAACATTTTTTTTTAAATCCCCAAAGGAAAGAAATGAAATAGGGAAGACATACATGAGCCTCTCTGTTTCCTTTCCACGCGAAAGCAAAGGGGAGGAGAAACTCTTTCATGGCTAGAGTTGCTCGGGAAACCGTTTATAAAGAATATGCAAAATTCAGAACCTTTGGAAATGAAAAGCAATTGTCATTAAAATAAACAAGAAAAAAACCAAAATTAAATCCCTCATTTCCATAGGTTACAGGTCAAATTATTAGCTCTTTGTTATCTGGCAATGCAAGCGATAACGGGCTAGCTGCTGCTGAAGTTACCAATTGACGTGTTGAATATAAATACCATAGTTCAGTATTAATGCAAATGACACAGTGAAACGCTATCTCTCTAAGTAATCCTGTTGACAGCCTTTTTCTTTAGCCCTTGATTCACTGCTCCTCTGGTGACGGCTGATTGCCCTTAACTCAGCGCTGGCATTTCTTTGTTTCCATGGTACTGATTTGCATACAGAACTAGTCCTTGCATTTCCATGTGCTTGTGTGGCTCACACATTTACGGTGTTAACTGTTCTCCTCAAGGAAGGGATAAGCCTGTTACTGTTAAAGGGAGTTTGCCAGAAGGAAAGCGTGGGCAAATAATTCTTTAGGACGTGTTTGCATTGGTAGAGTGCTGGCTGAGTGACTGGCTTCTGCAGTGCCATAGAAAATGGAAAAGGAGTTTTTTAGGGGGTCCATCCTTAGAACTGCTGAGAGCCTTACCCCTTCCTCCAGTGGTGGATTAACAGGCCCCTTCAAGGGCGCTGGAACCTGTGTAGAGGTGGGGGGGAGGGCCCTCCGGTGCCAGAACTGTGGCCCCACACCCTTACTCCTCCTTGTTCCCTGGGGGCCCCACCCCCTGCTCCTCCTCTTCCCCCTGAGGCCCTGCCCCCTGGCCAGGCCAGAAGCTGGAGCTGGATGGGAGGTTGGGATGTCCAAGGGCTGTGAGGAAATTTAAGAATCCTGTCTTCAGAGCAGGGTGTGAATAGTGGGCAGCAAATAAGGCCTGGGGCCACACACGGAGCAGTGAGGATAAAACAGAATGTTGAATAGTTGCTCATCACGTGAGCCCTGTCCATTCTATGGAAGTTGAATCCTTACCCTTCCCTTCTTCTTTGGCGTGAGAGTGCGCAACTACCCAAAGGAGGGATCCTTAGAAAAGTCCACATTTCCTGCTTTCCTAGGGAGGAGAACAGGCCTCTAATTTTAAAGCTCTGTATTAAACATTGCTCCAATTAAAAAATGAGCATTTGTAATGCCGGCCTTTTTTATCTCTATGTTCGCACCATTTAGCCCCCCGAATTGGGCTATGGTTAATTGAGGCAGTTACTTTGACTGGGATATCTCCCAGGGAGCCGTCTTAGCCTAACGATAATCAATGGCAATCACTGTTGCTTAATCAAGACAGCACCATAAATCCCACTTATCAGGAATGCGTGTGGCCAGTGTCAAGAATGGTTAAACAGGTGTTAAATAAGTGCGGGGGCCCTTCCTTCAGGCGTGACAATGCGGAGGATGCCAAGTGACAGCTGGAAGCAATGGATGTAAATCTGAAAGGCAGCTCATGCTATGTTTGTGTTTGTCTTTTTTATTCCATATGGGATTTTATGTAATGTTAATAGGCTGCTTTAAAAATAGCCTCCTTTCTTAAGTGAGATAGGATGAGAAGGGAGGAAAGACGGTCTAGTGCAGGGGTCAGCAACCTTTCAGAAGCGATGTGCCGAGTCTTCATTTATTCACTCTAATTTAAGGTTGCGCGTGCCAGTAATACATTTTAACGTTTTTAGAAGGTCTCTTTCTATAAGTCTATAATATAGAACTAAACTATTGTTGTATGTAAAGTAAATAAGGTTTTTAAAATGTTTAAGGAGCTTCATTTAAAATTAACTTAAAATGCAGAGCCCCCCGGACCGGTGGCCAGGACCCGGGCACTGTGAGTGCGACTGAAAATCAGCTCGTGTGCCGCCTTCGGCACGCGTGCCATAGGTTGCCTACCCCTGTTCTAGTGGATTGGCCACTCTTCTAGGGTTAGAGAACATGGGTTAAAATGTCCACCTCTGCCACGGGCTGATGTGACTGTCCTTGCTCTGGTTGAGTTCCCCCTTTTGGCCACTGACCCGACTGCATCCCTGTGTGTTTTAAACCTCTGGAGTCCGAGCAGCATCCAGGCACTGTCCCGTCTTGGGGTCCACAGGCACATTGTCCGGGTGCAGACCCAATGTCTAGCACCCTTCATGAGAGCTGCAACCACGTGGCCCACTGTCCAGCCTCTGGAACCAGCGCTGAGCCTCAGACTCCATTGCTCTTTACTTAATCACACAAGTAATACACAGCTCTAAACAAAAATAACCCCTCCAGGCATGTTCCTGCCTTAGTTTCCTCACCTCTCTGGGGCATTCTTTGGGCTGGGGTCAGAGTCATCTGGGGCATCAAGGGACCTTCTGCTGCAGTGCAAGGCTTGCGTTCTGAAATATGGAGCTTTCTCCCAGCAGCTCGCCTTCTCTGAGCTTGTCCGCTCTGTCCCCTTCCTCTGTCCTGCCCCAAACTTCCTCTGTGTCTCCTGCAGTCTTCCTCCTGAGAGTCCTTTTTAAAGGCTAGCGTCATCCCCGTGGTGACTTTGTTCTCTTGTCCACTCTCCAACCCCTCAGACTGGTGGTGAGAGAAGTTGGAGAGAACTGGTTTCTCTGCTCAGGCAACCTCTTCAGTGTACCTATTGTCTGGTCGTTAAATTCTAACGACCCACTGTTGTCCCTGGGCTGGCAGAAATGAGACACAGCCCTGCCACCCCATGGTGGATTTCACCTTTACCTAGAAGCATTCACTGATACAGCAGTTTTCATAGTAACAACTTAATTGTAGCAACTAGAATTTACAAGTTGTACAGACAGATCCCCCAAATTGTCTCCATGACCTTGGCCAAGTCCTTTGGGGTAAAAGTATCAAAAGCCTCTAAGAGACTTAGGTCCTAAGTCTCATTGAAAGCCACCACATGGTTGCTTTTGAAAATTTTACCTCTAGCCTGCTCTGTTTCCGAGTCTCCCTTCTGTAAAAAGGGAATAATACTTCCCAAAGGCGGTGTTAGGATAAAATCCACCAATGACCCAGAGTCTCGTTGTGACTATGGTGATGCGAACCATGTCATGACCTAAAGAGAGAAGCAGCAGCATGTGGCTAGTCCTTGTGTGGGAACTACCCACTCTTGTCTCACTTACGCAGGTGGCACAGGCACAATTGCAATCCATACATTCCCCCGCTCCCCCTTCTCCCCCCATGGAGTGCCAGCCAGGATCCTGGGCGACTCCCACTCCAAACCCATAGCCTGGCCAGCCGGTGCTCCCTCTCGGACAGAGCAGCTCCACCTAACCCCTTTCTCAGAGTTGTCCCTTATGGCACAAACTGCCCCTCATCAGGGCTGGTATAAGTTGTCCCCTGGTATTAAGAGGGGAGTGCTTTGCAGATTCAGTTTTCCATCCTAGTCAGGATGGAATTTTACTGATTTAAAATGAAATACAAGTACAACACCTTTTATAAACATGTAATATTGAACATGAATTTTGGAGGGGAGGTTAATGGATTTTTAGTATTTTTAATAAAGGGTAAGAAGAAGAAGTGCATGTTTCTCAACAGAAAACAAAGTATCTCTACAAATCCACTGTAAGAGAGAAATCCTACAGACCCATATTGAACCCTGTGTAATGCTGCAGGGCACTTATGCCAGGGACAAATCAGTCTCACTGAATTGATATGAAATGTATGCGACCATACATACCTGAAACAGATGGTTGGCCACAATCGCCATGCTCAATCATAGACTTACAAGAGATGGGCCCATATTACAGGATACTTGTCATACCCATAATTGCTACGTCAGCCCCCGTTAATTTTGTTTGCTGACTTCTAGATTTTTAACAATTATTTTCCTAGCAACTATGCTTGCTCTGAGGATCAAACACTTCACACACTTTACTGATATCTGGAAGATTCTGAATATCGCCTAAGTAAGAATTTCTGGGTTTTCTGCTGGGAAATCTCAGCATTGTAGTAGATGTATGGTTTTTCCTTCCCAAATAGAAAAACTGTGGTGCGATCCCAAAGCCAATGTACTAAATCACCCCGGTTCCTACTCAGTCTGTGCATCCATCACTAACACACCTCCCCTCCTGAAAAGGGACAGTCCCCATTTAACAGCAGCTGGCATTGTTAAAATTCTTTCCAAAAATCCCTCCTAGCCCATTGCATTTCAGGAGCGTTTCCAGCTGTGTCCCTGTATCTCTCACCTTGTTTCTCTGCATCTTGCTTATGGAAGTAAGCAGGTATAATGTAGCAACACTTCGCGTCCTACCAGAGAATCCAGGGTGGGTTCTATCCAGCATTATGAGCTGATTCAGCCTCGTCCGAAAATCTGCTGTAGAGATTTGTATAAAAAGGAAACTCTTCATATCGGGTTAGTCTGTGCTATGGATTCCCTGCATTGTGTACTGCCCTGAGGGAGAATTGGAGGCATTCAGGTTTCCCAGTCCTTAGAGAGGTATGTGCCTCCAGAGGAGCAGTTTATGCCCTACCTCAAGTAGGCACTGCAATTCCGCCTAGCCTAGGTGTGGGTTAATTTGACTTTACCCCATATGTCTTGTTTCATTTGCTGCTTGGTCCTCAGTAACCTAAGGAGGTAATTACGTGCAGAGAAAGAACTAGTCACATGCTGCAGATGAATGAATGTATTATGAGTAGAAAGCCCCACTGCACTTTGGTACATTTTTTAGCTTTACAGATCTGTCATCTCCCTAACTGGATGTAAGATTTGGAAAACTCATCTCGTTCAAACTGACATCAGCTTGGTGTTTATAAATAGCCAGTCCATTTCCAGCCCCTTCGCTCCCTGCTCCACGCACACATTTCCTGGGTCATTACAAGTTTTAAATAGAAATAGCTCTATATTCGTTACACTGTGAGCTTGAGGATGAGGAGATATTTGGGAACTCGCAGGAAGCCAGGGTGGCATTGCAGCAGCTACTTGATTTTTGCTTTTCTTCTCCAGTGCTGCAATGCACAGCCATCAGATACAGAGGGACAGGCGGTGTTAAATCTTTAATAGGAGCCTTACTTAATATTGCAGGACCAAAAGCTTGCATAGGAATGGGAAAGACTTTACTGTGCACATCTTCACAGCATCACGGCACGTTTCCGTCGTGCGCACGTTCCTAATCCAGCACTAGAATGAAGCGTCTGCCATTTTAAGGCCCACTCCTGTAAGGTATAGAGCAGGGGATCTCAAACTTTTTTTCCTGGGACCCCCTTTGAAAATATTTCAGGCTGTGACGACTCCCCTTCCTCCCCATACCATGCCACGCTTGCTTCTGCGCTGATGGTGGTGGCAGCGCTGCCTTCAGAGCTGGACATCCAGCCAGCAGCCACCACTCTCCACCCACCCAGCAGAAGTAAGAATGGTAATACCGCGACCCCTCCCCACGCAATAGGCTTGCAACCTCCTTTTGAATCGGGACCCCCCGTTTGAGAAACGCTGGTACAGAGCTACCCCCAACTACCATTGACTTCAATCACGATCATTATTGGTATTCCATTAGTGCCTTGAGGTCCCAACCAAGACTAGTCCCGATTAGGTCCCAGCTAGGCTCTGTATACCCAGAGTAAAATATAGTCCCCGCCTTGAAGAGGTTATAATTTAAAAGAGACAGGAAGTGTTCTCCTCATTTTATAAATGAGGAACTGAAACACAGAGAGATGAAATAACTTACTTAAGGTCAGACAAGATGTCTGTATCAAAGCCAGGAGATGAATGCAGATCTCCTGAGTCTGAAACCAGTGCCTTCACCACAAGCAAACCCTTCTTTTTGAATAGCAGTTCAATAGACATTAAAGATACTGACCTCACAGGATCATCTCACTGGCTTAGGGCCTAGGAGGCTAGCACTGCAGCCAGCCAATTACTGCTCACAATCTCCCTGAAAAATGCATGGAAAGGCCAGGAGTCAGGAAACTCTTTTGGTTTGAATCTCAGAGAGGTTCCATAATGGGATCTAGTTGCCCACCTGCGCATGTATATTGAGAGAAATCCTTCCCCATCGGGCCGTGAAGTGGAAGCAGAGCTGCTCAGTGGCTGCAGTAGCCTTTGCTGTTCTTACTTCCCACATGTGTGGGTTGGGAATGGTTGGGGAGCCCACAAAAATCAGATGGGCTTCTCCCATGTCACGACTGGGACATGGGCAGTCTGACTTAGTGGTCAAAGCAGGAGTCAGGCATCAGGCCGGGTCAGATACCCGGAGGTCAGAGTCTGAGAGAGGCCATAGGCACAACTGAGATTCAAGTGTCAGGAGGCAGGCAGGGTCAGGTTACCAGGAGATCAGATTCAGGAGACAAATGTGAGAGCAGAACCATGGATCGATAACCAGAGTCAGATACCACAAAGTCAAGCCACAGAAGCAGGAAGCACACAGTCCAGAGCAAGGTGGATACCGGTTGCATGGACAACTTTCTGTTTCAGTTCTGGGTTTATATAGGGGCTGTGAACGAATCAGGGCCCCCCGCGTTCTGCCAATCAGCTCCCAGGACTGGAGTCCTCTGTCTGAGTTCAGTTCCTGTTCTGACAACGGTTAGCAGGTCCCTGGGTGGCAGGGTGGAACCCGCTAGCTTCAAAAAGCCTTGTGGACCAGCATTCCAGACCCATAGTGCCCGACGTCCCCTGATCTGCCCCAGTGTCTCTCTCTGCAGAAGCACCTTCTTAATGGTGTATTAAGAAGGAAATCAATCTGGAGGTATGCTTGTGCAGCTAGCATAGGCCTGCTTTCCAATTCAGTATGCAGGCAAACTGACAACGGAGGAAGAAATACTGGTAAGACAGAGAATATGACTGAGGGTGTGAGGTTAGAAGCGAAAGAGCTATCATAGGAATGTAGGGTAGACCAAAAATAAACATGTAAATGCAAAATTTGACAGAACGTGAGATCTAATCAGCGAAATAAAAGAAAAAGGTGTGTGCATATAGGGAGAAAAAAATACACCAGACATTTCAAAAGAGCTCAAAGGGGATTTTCAAATGACCGATATCCACAATTTGAGACCAGATTTCCATGTACAGGTTGAACGTCTCTAATCCGGCACCTTCAGGACCTGACCAGTGCTGAGAGAGAGAATTTGCTGAACCACGGGAGGTCAGTATTGTAGCGAACGGGTCTCTTTTTATTTTTATCTCGCCGAGGCGAATAAACGGAACAACGCTTGCAACGCCGCCTAGCCAAGGCTTACCGGCTCTCTTCATAAAGTGTTAGTGTTGTTACACAATTTTACTGTATTGGCACAAGGAAATAAGTGGATAAAGCACAAAAAACATAAAATAAAATCATGCCAGACCACGGAGGTTGCCGGACCAGAGAGGTTCAACCTGTACAATTAACTCCCATTGTGATGTGGATGGTCAGGTTTTGTGGTGAGGTCTTTTGAAAATGTGGAGTCAAATGTGGGGGCCGAGTACTTTGGAAAATCTGGCCCTAGTGCAATAGAAAGGTGAGTAAAGCAAAATAATAATTGCATGTTAAAAAAAAAAGGCTGTTTGCTTTAGGGAGTAATAAATATAGTGGGGAATAAAAAAAGAACTGTGTGGGTGAGTGAGGGGCAGTTCACCGTGTAATTAAGGGAAAGAAAACAACTGATGAGACACCTAAAATATTGGGGAAGGAAGAGAATGAAAAGGTAAATGGCAGAAAGAGGTAATGGATGCAACAAACATGTCCAAATGCTAAAGTAACTAATACAGCCCTAGTGGCAATAATGTAAAGAAAGAGACTCTGGATGCTAAATAGCCTGGAAGCAAACATAGGCTCAGAGGCAGAGCCTGCAAGTAACCTGATGTGCGGGACAGCACTGAGAATGGGAGGACGTGAAAAGGGTACATGCGCTTTCCACAGCTTCATCTGCCCTGGCCAGGATTTTCAGAAGGGCTGAGCACTCACAAAGGGAGGGGAGTGAACCAGGGACAGGAGCAGCAGAAACTCCCTAAAAGTGGAGGAGCCACGGGCTCCCAAACTGTGGCCCTGACCCCCCACACCACACCCCTTCTCAGTGAGCCCCCGCTCTCGTGCCACCATTTTCCCCAAGGCCCCGCCCCCACCCCACCCATTCCCCTGAGGCCCCGCCCTCACACCACGCATTCCCCCGAGGCCCTGCCCCCACCCAACCCATTCCCCCAAGGCCCCGCCCCCACCCAGCCCATTCCCCCGAGGCCCCTACCTTTCACTGCCATTTCCCCTGAGGTCCCGCCCCCACCCCGATCTGCTGTGGATCCGGTGCAGAGGGGGACCTGTTACACACACTCACAGCAGGTTACAGAGGCACCGAAATAAGCGGCCGCGTTTTCAGAAGAGCTCGGCCTGGTGGGTGTGGAGATATTTGGAAAAAAAATCTGGTCATAAGTGTTACAATGGGAACTGCTGGATGAGCACGATTGAAAACCTGGTCCTTGTATAGGTGTCTAAAGGGAAGCTGAGCTCTTCTGAAAATCAGCCCGCCTGTGACCAGTGGGACTGTCACTGCCAGGATCCTGTCCTCGAGAGTCACTCCTCTAGGCTGGAAGATTGAAGTGCTCCTGAACAGCTTGTCATAAAGAACTCGTGATTTAGCCCCTTTTGAAGCATGTATTCTTTATACGCGACACATTCCGGGCATCATTTATTTACACACTAGCTTTTGCCTGCAGCAAATGGGCAACGTTTTAAAGCGCAGATCTCCTCTGAAAAGTGACCCTGTTCCTATGGAATTGTGGGGATTCCTGTTTGTTTTGTCTCACTGATTCTGGCAGATCAAATGGGCTCCATGAGGAAGTGAAAAGATGCTTTTCCTAACTGCTATGCAAACTAGAGTTGACACCCGTCTGAGTTATACCTGGTCAGTCCAGTTTTTGGCTTTTGTGTCCGAGTGCCATTTAGGGTTGCCGCGTGCCCGGTTTTTTTACTGGAAAGTCAGGTCGAAAAGGGCACTTGGCAGTTACCATGGGGTGGGGGGAGGCACCCGGTCATTAACCCAAGCCAGCCGCTGCTCAGCCGGGGCCACCTCCTACCTGTGGGCAGGCTCCTTGTCAGGCTGCAGCAGCTCCCGTCCCAACCCCAGAGAGGAGGGAGCCCAGCTGGGAGATGGAGAGGGAGGTGGAGATGATCCAGAGAGTGATGGGGGAAGGGGAGAGAGGAGCGTGCGATGGGCAGGGCCTTGGGGGAAGATGCATAGAAGAGGGCGGAGCCTGGGGGAAGAGGTGGGCCGGGGGTGGGGCCTGGGAGTCTGGTTACCAGCAATTAGAAAGGTGGCAATCCTAATACAAACTCAGCATGTATTTAAGATTCCCCAGGCCAAATTCTGCCTTTAGTTTCACCGGTTCAATACAATTTTCTTCAATTCAAGCAGAGTATGCATTTGGAACTTTGTTATCTTTGACGTGATTGCATTTTTAATCCTTGCCAAGGGTACTTTGAGCTCTGACGAGGTGCTTTTTTGTATATCTTATATACTAAAAAATAAACACATTACTTGGGGGTCTGACAGAATGTGGAATCCACCTTGCTAACCCTTAGTGCAGAGCTAAGAGGAGTGATGGATACCAGGGATAAAATGAACACAAATGCCCTCTGCTTTGCAAGATGTTTAATATACTTTACCGACCGCTACCAGATACGTCAGGTTATCTTTTTTTCCACTTTGACAGCACCGTACAGTTTGGTATATGCATAAGGCAGCCGTCCCCAAACTTTTGAGAGTAGCCCCCCCTTACCTCTGTCTGCACCCCTTTCCCCCGGAGCCGGGGCTGGGAGCAGGGCTGCAGCGCGGGAGGGGATGACGGGAGGGAGGTATGGACAGGCCAAGGCTGGGGGTGGGGGCGGGAGCAGAGCTGCAGCCAGGCCGCGGTGGGAGCCGGCAGCTGGGCCTGCGGCCGGGTGCGGCTCTTCTCCCGGCCCCGCCCCCAGCCTTGACCCAGGGGACCTGGCCAGGTTCGGGGATGGGAGCCAGGGAGGGGCTGGAGGTGGGACCGAAGCAGAGCTGGGCACGGGAAGGGGCTGGGTGATGCTCCCTCCCCATCCCTGCAGGAGCTGGTGCAGGCCCCGCCTTGCCCCTCTGGATGTTCCTCCATCCCCCACAGTTTGGGGACCTCTGGCATAAGGTATTTTGAAAATAACTGCAGTTAAGAAGGTTACAGTCTCTAACCATTGCAGCCTGCAGATTGGACTCTGGAGCCTCCATCCCTTCCACTCTTCCTCCTTCATCCCCATCCCTCCTTCCCTTCCCTCCAGTCTGATCTGATCCTCTTCCTTCTCTGGATCCCTTTTACCGAAAAGAATCCTCCAAGCACCTTTGTCCTCCTGAACAGCAAAGGCAGGCACAGAGGATTTAAGATATTGAGAAGGGGGCAGTCAGCTGGAGAGTGAAAAATATTACGGATCAGATGTGGTTTGGTGGGCTTGTTCTCCTATATCCCACTGGCATGATGCCTCCACTCTTGGAGACAGGCAAGAGATGGCAGGGCCATTATTGAGAATCAGTGAAAAGTTAATACACGGATGAGGATGGCATGTGGTTTGCTTGCTTCCATATACACAAAGAAAGTGGAAAGAAATGTTCCCCAGCATGAGAGAGATGTTCCTGGGAGGGAAAATGGAATGCAAAAAGTCTTTATTGGTGCACTGAAGCAGATAACAAGGTAATTAGACCTGTTTAAAGTTGACAAAGCGCTAGGCCAGGAGGAATCACATCCCAGAATGCTAAAGGAAATAGAAAAGCCTCCCTAAAAGAAGTGTTCTCCCCTCGATGTACACCCCCTAGCTCCCATTCAACTGAAATTCATCAGGAGGAGACTGTATCCTATGAATGGCAGCATTACCAAAGGACTGGCGAGGTGGCTAACGTAGACGGTACAATCCAGAAAAGAGCCAGACAGATTTCAAAGACTGTCGCCTCTCTTTTAACAATGGGGAAATTGCCGAAGGGACAAAATGGCACAAACTATTTCAGAGTTGTAAGGCATGACAGTAGTAGTGCTGGACAAGCTCAGGCTGGGGCCCCCTGAAAAAATCAAGTCAAAGCCAAACAAATACACCTTCTTCCTAATTCTATGCATCACTAGCAACTGTTAAATTAGCACCAGAGAAATCCCATCCATGTTCCCCCTGGCCGGGAGGTATTGTCTCACTGTATGTAGAGCACTTAGCATTTCCTGATGCTCTATGGGCCCCAATGTGTTCCCCTCACCATCACTCTGCCACGGAGTCACCCATGGGGAAGGGCAAAACTTTTTTTTTTTTTTTTTTAAACTGCAAAGTTCATCTTGTGACAGTGGTGCTGCGGGCTGCCCTCAGAGGGATAGGTTTGTGGCCCTGGAACTGAGCAGGTTAAGGTCAGTGGACAGGCTCCACTTTCAGCTCCATTTGTGCCTCTGCTGAAAATAGTTTATTGCCATGTTTAAATTTAGTGGCGGTGTAACTGTGTCAGTCCCAGGATATTAGAGAGACAAGGTGGGTGAGGTAATATCTTTTATTGCAACAACTTCTGCTGGTGAGAGAGACAAGCTTTCAAGCTTACACAGAGCTCTTCTTCAGGTCTGGGATATGTACTCAGAGTGCCATAGCTAAATAAAAGGTGGAACAGATTGTTTAGCATAAGTAGTTAACAGATATTTCAAGGTACACCACAGAGCAGATGATCACTACATTGATTGCCTCAGGAAAAAAATGTGTAAAATCCTTAACAAACATCACATGCACCACAAACTCTCCACCGCTGAGAGGACAGCTATACAGTCCCTGAAATCTAACCACCAGATAGTGTTCAAACAAGCAGAAAAAGGGGGTGTCATTACAGTCCCTAGCCGTGAAGAATATGTTATTGAGGCCAACAGCCAACTCTCCGACACCACCTATTATAAAGAACTCAAAGAAGATGCCACACCACAATTTACCCAGGAATTTAAGGATATCATCAGATCCTTCCCCAAACAACTCCAAGAGAATCTTCACAAACTCATCTCCCATGAACCCACCCTAGGTTCCTTCTACACACTTCCCAGGATAAGGGAACCCAGGCAGGCCCATCATATCTAGCCATGGCACTCTTACTGAAGGAATGTTGGGACTCATCGAAACCATCCTCAAACCACTCACCACACAAAGGGCCAGTTTCCTCCAGGACACAACTGACTTCCTCCACAAACTCCGCAACATTAACAACCTCCCTCAGAACACCATCCTCGCCACCAAGGATATCACTTCCCTAAACACCAACATCCCTCACAATGAGGGCCTGACTCAAATATTTACATGACAATGGACAACCCTCAGATATCCACCCCAAACACGTTGCCAAACTCATCCATTTCATCCTCACCCATAACAATTTTACATTCAACAATAAACACTTTGTCCAAACCATGGGAACACCATCGGTACTAGGATGGCTCCCAAATATGCCAACCACTTCATGGTCCACCTTGAAGAATATCTGGACAAATGCACCAGAGAACCAATGATATACCTGAGGGACATCAAAGATATTTTGATCCTCTGGACAGACGACTTAAACTCCCTCATAGATTTCCACCACAACTTCAGGAACCACCACCCATCCATTAAACTCTTTCTGGAACACTTGCACACCAACATCAATTTCCTGGACACCACAATCAGCTTCAACAATGGAACCCGACAGACAACTATATACAAGAAACCCACAGATCACCATACCTACCTTCATTGATACAGTAACCACCCCAAACACACCAAGAAATCTTATCTACAGTCAGGCACTTAGATACCACAGAATAGGCTCTCAGGAGAAAGTCTGGGATATACACCTTAACACACTCAAAACCGCCTTCACCAAATGACACTCCACCATAGAAGTAGATCGCATCATGGAATGGACCACCCACATACCCCAATAAAATCTGCTTATACAGAAATAAAACCCCCTCCTACCGCACGCCCCTAGTTGTCACCTACCACTTCACACTGGAACCCATATAAGGTCCCATCAAACAACTATAACCCATGCTCAATGGGGACCCCATTTGAAAGAAATCTTTCCCTGAACCTCCTCTTCTAGCCTTCAAACACCCCCCCGCAACCTCTTCAAGCTCATGGTCAGAAGCAAGCTCCTCACAGACCAGGACACACCAACTCAAAGTGGCACCATTCCCTGCCAGATCAACAGATACAAAACCTGCAGACATCTCTCCACTCCTACAATGATGAACACCCCCTGCAACACATGTTTCAAGGTTCATGGATCCTACAAATGCATATCACAACATGTGGTGTACCTCATCCAGTGCAGTAAATGCCCAACAACAACTACGTGGGTGAAATCAGACAATCTCCGTGCTCTTGAATGAACTCACACAGGAAAGTGATAAAAGACAAGAACACCATATCACCTGTGGGTGAACCCTTTTCACAAAAGCAGTCATTCTCTAGCTCACAGCGCTTTCAAAAGATGGGTCTGGGAGTTTAAATTCATAACTCTGCTAGACACTAAAAATCATGGACTGAATAGAAAGATTCTGGATTTATGTCTTATTACAACAATCTGTAACCCACTAACCACCCCCCAACCTCTCCACCCTGCTGCTTTTCCCCCCCTACCTTGCTTCCTTTCCTCCCTATGACTGGCAGGGTGTTAATGGGCTACCTTACCTTGAATGGTCCTATTGGGATCCAGGAAGTGGGCAGGCGGAAGCCCGCCCATTGCTAAAGGACCTCCCCCCAGCCTAAGGGGAGGATCCACAGGACCTGGAAGCCAAATGCTTCCGGGGGACAACTAATGAGATAACAGTGACAGGAGTGAGGTCAAAGGGTCAAACGAAGGGAACCTGACGGGGACACTGAGCAGAGAACCTCGGACAGCACCCACTGCTCCTCGAAGGCGTCAAGGGAGCCAGCGGACGCCGTCCAAAGGAACTCTGCCTGGATGCGTGAGCGGACGGAGGATCGGAAATAGGCCCCACAGTCACAGGAGACCCCATCGGCCAACCTCCTCTCCCTGGTTTTATGAATGGTCCCTTGAAATATGTGTTAACTACTTATGCTAAACAATCTGGTCCACCTTTTATTTAACTGTGACACTCTGTAAGTTTCCCAGACCTGAAGAAGAACTCTGTGTAAGCTTGAAAGCTTGTCTCTCTCACCAACAGAAGCTGGTCCAATAAAATTTAGTACCTCACCCACCTTGTCTATTTTTAAATTTATTATTTGCATTTCCTGCCCAGGCAGAATTGTATTATTTTAAGGAACGCCCGAGGCTAATCAGACGAGCTGTTCCTGAGTTACAAGGCTTTGAAAAAGTGGTGGATTTTTCCATTCTTTTTAAAATTATATTTTCTGTTCATGAACTCACAATGCAACAATTGCTTGCTGTACAAATGTCAGATGCGACCCAGCCCTGGAACAGGTGTAATAGATGGGATGTATACACTGACCAGGCCATGCTGCCTCTCTGATAACACCTCAGGATCAGATTTAAGATCATATTCACTTAGCTTGTATAAAGATAACCTTGAATACCACAAAGACAATGTAATGATAATACAGAAGATATAGCCTATGTATGAAAGAACTTTGCTATATGCAGTTTCTTGACCCTGTATTTTGCTGCTGTTGGTATAGTAAAGTACTGCTCAGATTTAGCATTTAGCTGTTGTATTTAGACTGAATGAAGGTTTTTCACATTCTAGAGACTGATGCAACACCCACTGAAACTAGTGGAAAGACGCCCATTGATTTCAAAGGAGCTGAATCAGGCTCCTAGTCTCCACTCAGTGAAAACATTATCCACCTAACTCTCATTAACCTTACTGCAAGCCAGAGAGTGAGCTGCGACTCCAGATTGCTTCTGGGACATTGCGTGATGATGATTATCCTGGCAGGCACACCTATTTTTTTAATGTGCTTGATTTGACATAGTGCTGTTTACCGTCTGAATTTTACGAGTTCTTTCTGCCAGAAGGAAAGAGGTATTGCTTTTCTTTTCATCCATTTTAGACAATCATTTACTCCGTTTCTGTGGAAGAAGAATATGAACGTTGTGGTAAACTCTTACCTCTTCCTTTCCTAAATTAAAACAACGAGGAACAGCTCCTCAGCTGGTATAAATCAGGGTAGCTCAAACAACTCAGTGGGGCTACCTTTATTAACACCAGCTGCAAATCTGGCCCAACTATCTAGAGTGGCAGCTGCATGTAATTTATCTTAGCCGCTAGTTCATTATTCTGTGCACTTTGGAAAGTACTCTGCCTCCTCTTGTTGTGTCAGACTGCTCAAAGGAGACCTCTCTGCTGCTGCTCTACAACAGTGGCTCTCAACCTTTCCAGGCTACTGTACCCCTTTCAGGAGTCTGATTTGTCTTACGTACCCCCACGTCTCACCTCACTTAAAAACGACTTGCTTAGAAAATCAGACATAAAAATGTAAAAGCGTCACCGCACACTATTACTGAAAAATTGCTGACTTCCACATTTTTCCCATATCATTATAAAATAAATCAAGTGGAGTATAAATATTGTCCTAACACGTCATTGTCTGTACGAAATGTTAGTTTGTACTGACTTCACTAGTGCTTTTTATGTAGCCTGTAGTAAAAGTAGGCAAATGTCTAGATGAGTTGATGTACCCCCTGGAAGACCTCTGTGTGCCCGTGGTTGAGAACCACTGCTCTGCATACCAGAATGTATAGTATAGGACAGGGGTCCCCAATGTGGTGCCTGTGGGCGCCATGGCACCCGCCGGGACATCCATGTGCACCCGCCTCCTGGCCGCCGGACAAGCAGCCGCTGAAATGCCTCCGTGAAGCGGCAATGTCAAGAAGCGCTACCACCGAAATGCTGCCTCTTGACGTTGCCACTTCACCGCGGCATTTCGGCGGCTGCTTGTCCGGCAGCCACGGTCCTCGGCGGCTAGTCGTCCAGCGCCCGCCCCACGGAAAAGGTTGGGGACCACTGGTATAGGATGCTGATGTACCTGTCCTTTGTCCAGGAGAACTAGCTGTTAAATAGCTATACTGTCATGCTGTGAATTGGGAGGAAGGTAAACAAGTTATCCTCTGACTTTATTTTCTCCATTGGGGCAGTACCCTAAGACGTGGCACTCTTGGCAGAATTGTCACTGAACCCATTTGCTTCTTGCAATGTTTCCTTATTGTTCTTAACTTTGTAAGGTCACTCTGGAGATCTGACCCCCAAANGGGGGGGGGGGGGGGGGGGGGGGGGGGGGGGGGGGGGGGGGGGGGCTGGAAAGTCTGAATTTGGACTGACAGGGTGAAATTCTGGTCTTATTGAAGTCCATGGGGAAACTCCCATTGACTTTAATGGGGCCAAGATTTCACCCACAAAGTTTTCACGGGTTTTTCCTGCTGTCAATGTTGCCAACGTGGGTAATTTGATCCCGAATCTCTCAACATGTGGTGTTTTGCTGAAAGTTCCAGCTCTGGGAGTACTGTGATTGTGTGAGTGTAGTGGGGCGGCTGCCCCACCCCCATGTTAGAGTGGGCTGCAGCAGGCCAGTGGGCCTGCGCAGACGAACAACCAGTAGGAAAAGGGCTTATTGGGAGCCAATCAGGGCCAGGCTCAGCCCTATAAAAAGGCTGCTCAAGGAGGGAGCAGGGAGTTTGTCCCAGGCCTTCGATAGGGGAAGGTCTGTCTCCAGAGTGGGAGACTAGCACCCAGGACAGCGCAGTGCTGGGCTGGCCCGGGGGAGCAGAAGGGAATTCCAGCCCGGTGTCTGCCAGGCTGCAGGCCCTGAGGGGAAGGGCCTAGCTGGTGCGAGGGGCCAAAGGGGAAACGGCCCAGGGACGTGGACAGACGGAGGGAGAGAAGGAGGGCAGGACGGCTGCCGCTAGAGGGTCCCTGGGTTGGGACCCAGCGTAGTGGGCGGGCCTGGGCCCCCCCCTTCCCCCTTGCCTTACACCGGGCCAACGGGAGCGGCCATCCTGGGCTGCACCAACCCCCTGCCAGGAGGGGTGTGACTTTGGGTGTGCAGTTGCCCACATTGGCTGGGGCGCAGAGAGACAGCTGATTGACCCGCCCCCGTAAGGGGGCGAGGATGGACTAAGGGCACTGCCGGAGGGCAGTGGCTCGAAAAGGACGCTGCGAGCTGGTGAGTGACGCGTGTTCGTACGCCAACCGAGGGCAAGACGACGGATGGGACACCACCAGGAGAGGGCGCTCCACTGGACAGAGCTAATTCCCGAGGATGACCAGCAGGGGGTGCTGGGTGGTGAGTCCCAACCCCGTCACAGTGAGGATCTCCGCTTTCCTTTAAAACAAACATTCTACTCCTTATGGGTGCTAAGAAAATCTTGAGCGTGTGACCTGAGTACACCCTAAATACTCAAAAAACCCCAAAGCATATTAAAAAGAACCCCAGATTTATTATCCATTTAAACTCTTGTGATTTGTAAGCCAATCTCATGATTTTCAAATGTTTGGGGTTGGCAGGAGCACGAAGTGCACAGATCTCCACAGGGCTGCTGGAGATGCTGGCCATCCATCCATGACTGATTATCCAAGGTTGGCAGTTAGAAAAGAAACCAAAACATCTTGATGCTTGCAAACAGAACAACGCTGAAATGGTATCTGGGAGAGTTAGCAAACATGAACCTCTGCAATGGTCCTCGTGCAGAGCTGAGCCATCTTTAAAACTGATTGAATGTCTTTGAAGATGGTAGAATAAACATACGCTGACCTCGATCTCTGCAAAGAAAACCAGTTTGCTTATTGTTGATGGATGTCTTTCTACTGGCACAGCATCCCCACATTTTATTCCTCTAAAGGGAGAGAGTGGGGTATCGGTTTAATGTCCATGTTTATCATTTCAGATAGATTGCAAGACGTTCTCTTCAATGGCAATATATTTTAAGGAATTTTATGGTTTTCATGTTGTTGTTTTTTAATTTAATTTTCTTTGTTTTTTTGCCAGCATGAGAAACTTCCTGCTATTCTCTCATCTGTCTAAACAACAAGCCACAAAAATGTCTAGAATAAGTTGAAACTGGCAAAATCTGTGACTTGGTTAATTAACTCCCCATTAGTTCAAACAGACGAAAAGTCCATTTTTCATTAAATACTTTTGTATAGATGTGTGTACCGCCCACACGTACGTAGTTAAAACAAACCATAAGGTATTCAGTCTTGGCTGGTCCATGGAGCAATGATCTTGATCTTGTTTCTGAATTCAGCTTCTAAGAGGTATATAGCAGCATGCTGTCGTTTGAAGTACAAATTAAAGACACGATGATGTCTTTATGACATAACTGACCTGTGAGGATGTGTGTTCTAGCTCTTGGCAGAAGCTTGGTAATGAGGCTGAGAGAGAGGGAGAATAGGGCTACTATTGTTCCCTTTATTCTAATAAAGTTCCTGGTTCAGTGTTCAAATAAAGTCTCTTCATGCGAATCTTTACCATTGTCATATGACAGGAGCCTATCTTCCCACCTCACCTCACCGCTTTCCCGTGTGAATGTTCCGAAGTGTAGCTGTTGGGCGCCTTTGTCTTGCCTGGCCCAAGACTGAGCAGGATCTGGAGAGGGCAGTGGGTGGAGCCAGGAACTTAATTAAAAATTTGAAGGTCTGAAACATTAGTGGCAAAGGGGCTGTTCGGGAACTAAAGTTAAAAAACAACTATCTTGTCCTCATGCAGTCTCTCTCTCATTCAGTGGCAGAAAGGTAAAAAAGGGAGGGGGAACTGGCAAGGGGTGGAGAAGAAACAAACCTGGACATTCAAAATTGTAAAGCTTTTTATTTGAGTGTAAAAGAAAATTTTGGGAAAAGTGGATTTTGGATTTGAAAAGCACCTTTTTTTTAATTGGGGGCGGGAGTTTCAGTTGAAAAAATGTCACCAGTTCTAACAGTGACTAATGATTTGGGGACAGTTTTTCATTTCTATTGGTGTTGTGTCAATATCTGTCCCCAGATTTCTAGTCATTCTCTCTTTTCTTTTCATAGGCACAAAAGGGATATTTATTTTTAAATCTAAAAGCTAATACTTGAAATAGCTGATTAATCCGCCCCTCCGCCCTTTATTTTTTATTGGCCTTTTCTTAATCCAGTGTTTGCTAAATCTGTCAATTCCTCGCTCTATAAATCTGTGCTCAGGTTGCGGAACCATTTCTGTGCAGACACCCAGTGGGGAGGTAGTCCTCTTGTCCTCCTTCCCAGCAGCCTCTGCACATATCTGCCTGGGTGTGTAGGGAGGGCAAAGACTGCATGCCCGGTACTTCCTCTGGTGGAGAGTAGGTAGCGGGCACCAGGGGAAGAATCTGCACATGGTAAAGGGGTGGCATAGATCACTTCCCCTTAGGAGCAAGGATAGAACAGAGAAGGGATTGTGCCGTTTTGAAGACTTCTTCTGGGGCCTGCTGCTGTCTCTTATACAGGACGTTTAGCGATGGCTTGGTCTTCTAACCCTTAGATCTCAGCCTCCTGTTTCCGTCTCTCATACTCACATGTTGTAGCCAACCAAATGATGTGTCTGTTATATGCTAGTGCATCTTGGTTTGCTAAGGAAACCCTACGCACTTGGTTATGGTTGGAGATGTTTGTCCTGAGGTGGAAGGAATTGTGGAGGAAAAATCCCATGCCCAAACCTACTAGCGTGCCTGGTCACTGATCAAAGGTCGCAGCTAAATTTTTGAACCTGGAACATCATCATACCTGGATGATAAAGACAGGGTGACCAGAACCACGGACATACCCTGTAGCCGAATATGTGTGGTTGGCCTCTGCTGGTAGAGGAGGTACATACGATATAATGAAGGGGCAGGAATTGCTCCCAGTTAATCTGTTTGGCTGGTTTGGGCCATTCTAATGTTGCCTTTAAAAAAACCGCATGCTCAGGGCTGAGTTGTGACTCGAAGGGCCTCATCCAAAGTCCATGAGAGTGCATGAGTCTAGCACTAAGAGCTGTGCTGTGTGGATGAAGGAGATGTGTTGCCGGAGTGCTGGTGTCTGGTGGCCTTATGCCTGTAGTAGCCAGGACCAAGCTCGTCACCTGCAGGTGCACTGGGCTGGGTAGGGGGGAAGGGCAAACTATCATGTTCACCAGGGACAGTTACTACATCACCAGCTAAGGTGTAGCGTGAGCTGCCCCTCGTTCAGCTTTGCTGCCACTGGTCAATGTGCAGGAGGCGGGGCTATCTCCACCCACCCATCTTGCCAAGACACAGCCCCTTTGGCGCAGCAGCAGTCGCTCCTGTCAGTGCTAGAAGTCCCCACTTCTCCCTCTTGCATTCAGGATGTGCATTATTGCAACACCCTGAGCAGGAACGTTAAAGGGGGAAGCTGATGGTGGTGCCCTCTGCTGTGCCACCGAGGCAGCCACACTGTCCCCCTGTACGTTTAGGATCGGTTTGATAGAAGGGAACTCACTGCAGTGAAATGGAATCTAAAAACTACTGAGATCGCCACAGCTAATACTGCAAGCAAGCCAGCGATCACATGCAGGAGGGTGCAACCCACCGCTTCCAACAGAGGGCAATAAAATGACTCTTTCTGAATCTCAGATCTGACATGTGTCGTGTGTCTCAGATCCTTCTGTGCCTAGTGTTGTGTTAGAAATAGCTCCTGTATTCCATAAAGGGGTGTGTGTGGAATGCCTCTAAAAATGCCGTTCTAATACCATGCAACTTTTAGCAAATAAGTAAAAGTGTCAGGAATAGAAACCAGGCACCCTGACTCCCACTCTCTTTCTGTAGCTACTGAACAACATTCCCTCTCAGCTGGTGTTCCCTATTGGGAGTGCTATATCTTGCAACATGTATCGGTGCATTGGGCTGGCTCTGTCCGACGCAGGGGAAAGATTATCGATTCATTCTGCTGCTTTCCTCTGAAGGTGCATGTGTGACTAGAAGCATCCGCTGACGTCTCTGAACGTTCAAAAACAAAGACAACTACATGCAGCGGGCCTGATTCTCCCCTCACTGGCTTGAGACAATATCGTCACTGAGGCCAGTGGAATTACACCGGAGTAAAACGCGTGTGAGTGAGTGGAGAATCGAGCCGCTGGGTATACTAGTCTGTGATTAAAATGGTTTGCCCAGACTAATGCAGCTACGTACGCAGCTCTGAAGCTAATTTAAGAAGAGCAATTTTGGAAGAGCATTTTCTCCCCTCTCTAATGAATACAAGACTCAATGCAAGAGAGATTTTGTATGTCAGTTCCAGATATCCAGAGCACCAACCACTCCCACTGAAACTAATACTTAAGCACATTGAGATGAAAGGCACTATATAAGTGCAATGGATTGCGTAAGGCACAGGGGTTGCCATGAAAAATAAATAATTATCCACGTTTACCGCACAGCTGTACAGGAGATGCTAGTTCTTACTCTAAGTGCAGGGAGAAACTGTGCAGCGTGTGGACTACCACTATAAGGTAAATGTGGTCAGCCAGTCTAAGGATATGTCTGCACGGCCATTGGGAAGTGTGATTGCAACACACGTACACATATCCCAGCTAGTTTGGGCATAGGCTAGCCCTGCCTGCCCAGGACCTAGGATATTACTCGAATGGCTGCCACCCATATTGCTGTGACTTCACATCTTGTATACTTTCACGTGCAATATCCCATCCTAGCAGCCTAAGTCAGCACTTTGGAACCACTGACCATTCCAGGGATAACCTTGGAAGGACAGGAGGCTGTCTTTTTGTTTGAAGGCTTGTAACTCTTCCATTCATTATACACCAAAGACCATCGGTGGCAACTTTCAGAGCAAGACTCTAGATCAGTGGTGCTCAACCAGGGGTACACGTACTCCTGGGGGTACACAAAGGTCTTCGGGGGGGGGGGGGGGGGAAATCACCCCATCTAGATATTTGCCTATTTTTACAACAGGCTGCATAAAAAGCACTAGCAAAGTCCGAACAAACTAAAATTTCATACAGACAATGACTTGTTTATACTGCTCTATATACTATACACGGAAATACACCTCTACCCCGATATAACGCGACCCGATATAACATGAATTTGGATATAATGCGGTAAAGCAGCGCTCCGGGGGGGGCGGGGCTGCGTGCTCCGGCAGATCAAAGCAAGTTCGATATAACGCCGTTTCACCTATAATGCAGTAAGATTTTTTGGCTCCCGAGGACAGCGTTATATCGGGGTAGAAGTGTATAAGTACAATATTTATATTCCAATTGATTTATTTTATAATTACATGGTAAAAATGAGAAAGTCAGCAATTTTTTCAGTAAATAGTGTGCTGTGACAGCTGTATTTTTTTTGTCTGATTTTGTAAGCAAGTAGTTTTTAAGCGAGGTGTAACTTAGGGGTACTCAAGACAAATCAGACTCCCAAAAGGGGTACAGTAGACTGGAAAGGTTGAGAGCCACTGATCTAGATCTCTTTGTTTTCCATGTTACTGTGTTGATGTCATCAGGTTATGCTGTTGCATCATGTACTGGTATGGGGGAAGAGATGTTGGGAATGTTTCTTTTCCACTCCTCTTTGCAGTCTATTTGCTCCTTGGCAAATTGCTATATGGAGTATGAACTCCCTTATGCCACAGAGGAAGGGGTTTTGGGTCGGGGGGCAGGAAGGGATAGTAACCGCTGAGACCCACAGTCCATTCCTCCCTGGAGTTATGGGGTGCACCATAAGTAAGGACAGCTACTTCAGTGAGGGTGCTGTTTGTTCCTGAGACTGGGTAGGGAAATTTAGCTTTGTGAAGCTTGCAGACCTCCTCCTAGTATGTTCTTAGCTATATGGAGGGGGATAAAGATTTTGCCTCTTAGTTATTTTTGTCTTAAGGTGCCCCGAGGTCTTTCAAACACAAGGCACAAATGAATTCTCCTTTATTTATTTACTTATTTAATGTTTATCTAGAACACAACGCAGAGCAGAAATAGATCTAACACTTTGCCAGCACCTGGCATCTTAAATCATATCAGACGTGGTTTGAATTGTCAGGTTTAGTCAGTTGTCTCTGTGGATTCACGCCACAGCTCCTGGAGATGATTGACCGTTCTCCTCTGATAAGAAATGCATACAGTGCGTTCAGCCGCCGATGTCTATTAAAACGAGAAGCAGCGCAGATACCGGGGTTGGCATCCCTTGGAGGAGTATCTGTGTGTGTGTGCGCTCAAAAAGCCCTTTGCTTGACAGGTCACAAATGACTTTGCCCATTTTTTGAAGAGAAAAAAATGGACAGCCCTTGAGACCGAAACTCTCTCCATGCAGAGAACAGATACTGCGTGGCAGCAGAGGCTGCATTGTCAGCCTGCTTTACCCTAGCCACTATAGGGAAGAGAGGGCAGCTCAGTGTGTATTCTCCCTGAGAGTCTGATCCAAAGACCATGAAAATCAATGGAAAGACTCTGAATGACTTCAGTGGACTTTGGATCAGGCCTACAATCCAGTGAGAGGAGCAACTCATTTTACATAAGCCAGCGCTGACAATCTGCTGGGGCAGGGCTCCATTCCCTATGGCACATTTTTCAGCCCTCCCCTCCCATCTGAGTGCATAGTTTTCAAGCCTGTTCCGTTTTCAGTGTCATTTGCGTTCCGCAGCATGTGGAGCATTGCAGCTGCCAGGCATAAAAACATTAAGTAGACCTATAGACGTGAAATGGCAGAATATGTTGTTGAATCGCCAAATCTAGTTGCCCAACTGCCCCTGGTGGCTTGGGTGAGCATAAGCAGGACTTGTCCAATGCTCCTGTCAGAAAATGTTCTTAAGACGATAATAGCTAGTCCGTTCCAGTGCTTGCAGAGAAACAAACCTAAATTATGAGAGCTTATTATTTTAATTATAGCACTCAGTGCCTGCAACGTGCTCTAATAAGAAGACTTGAGGAGTCAATCGCATAAGAGCTCTTATTTCCATAATACCAAAGCTCCGAGTTCCTATAATAACTCCGCAAACAGCCCACCCCTTTTTATTAGGTACTGAACTGAAAGAGTCCTTGATACTGCTCTCTCTGCGTTGTGCTGCTACTGTAGATCCTTGTTCAGTTGCTTGCATAGTGACTTGTATCCCTAAACATTGTGTTCCAGGATTGCAACAGGTAGACATCACATGATCCTTAATATTTAAAGCAGACTCATAAAGAAAGAAGCTTTTGGAAGGTGGTTTAGCAATCACTTCTTGGATTTGACTTGAAAGCAAAGTGCCTGGGTGTAGTGTAGGCACATGTGGTATGCTGGCAGCATAGCGAAAGTTAAACTGAAAAGGCTTTTTATCTGCCAAGTTCTGCATTCAGGATTCTATGTATACCTTGCAGCAGGTGGGGCATGACACTTTAGACTACAGTCAGAAGGTCACATCTTCTATTGCTTTAGCTGGTGTAGGCAGGGGAGATCAGCTGCAGTTGTAGTGCGGTGTTGCAGTCCTCCAACGGCCATAGCAGGACACGTACATGATACAGCTGGGATTTTCAAAAGCGCTCAGCGTGGGTGTAACTCTGCTCCCATTGACGCCATTGGGAGTTTTACCATGGACTTCAATGGAAGCAGATTTACACCAGCACAGAGTGATCTTGCAAATCCCAGGTGAAATGTTGTGATGCACATCAGCTGGAAGATCCTAAGGGGGAAAAGAGCCTTGTATGACTAAAAGCAAGAGGTGTAAATCCTAGACATTGCTTATTCGCGTGCCGTTGTCTGCAACAAAGGATAAATGTTGTGCTCATGAAACGTGCTGTCTGATCATGGGGCTGATCTGGCATTTCTTGTGCACCAAAAACTCTCGCTGAGGAGAACAGAAGTTTTAGGTGTATGAGGAATTCAGGATGGAGCCAGAGATGTGCAGGTACGTAATAAGGTGCTAACACTGCATATGCCTGTTGAATAATCTAGAGGCCCAGTAGCAAAATCCAGCTCTTGTGGACAGTGCGTGGATTTATGTCACTGCATGTTGGCTGGGAAGAGTTTAGATTGCACAGACATGAGAACTAGTGCCTAGGATAGCATAAGCAGGAATCAAAAGAACCAATAAACATCCAGAATATGCAATTCTGGACAAATCCCTAGTGGAAGTGAGAAATACTAATGTATGTGCTGCTTTGGAATTCCATGCATGTGGATATAACTGCATTGGAAAAATAACTGCATTGGAATTGCTTAGCCAGTTGAGAAGGGACTGCTGCATTTTCTGGCATGTGCCATGCCTTGCGGTTAGCGAAAGCTATGTCATGCTCTACTTTCTTTCAGCTGAGGAGTGCCACCAAGGCAAGCTGAAAAAACAGCCTTTAACTCTGCTGAGAAGCATGACACATGTCACCAAATCCATCAGCTCTAACTTCACAATGTTCAGGTTTATACTAGTCAGTTACATTCTACCCATGTTGCTGAACTAGCTGTAATTTATGAATGCAACAGGTCCACATATGGGAGCCTCAGCTGGTATCAGTTCCCATGTAATACCTCAATTTTCACAGGCTGAGTATCCTGCCCATTGTATAAGAAATGAGGCGTTTATTATATATTATGGGGCAAATTCTGCTCTGGGATGTGAAGAGCACCTCCTAGTGGTGTTAGTGGGATCAAGGAGTGTGCATCAAATGGCAGATTTTATAGAATCATAGAATACAGGTCTGTCTCATCTTACGCTGGGGTTACGTTCTGCAGTCAGCGTCTAAAGCGAAAATCGTGTATAGTCAAAATTACATTGAGTGTAATGGTGGGCGGAATTGCCCGCACTACAGAAACAGTATTTAAATTGTTATTTTTCTCTTTTTTTTGGTTTTTGTTTTGTTTTTGCCGACTGCATAAAACTGAAATTGTGCATGTTAAATGTGCCTAAGATGCAACAGACCTGTATTAGGGTTGGAAGGGACCTCAGGAAGGGACATCTAGTCCAACCCCCTTCTCAAAGCAGGACCAATCCCCAAATAAATCCCCCCCCTCAAAGATTGAACTCATAACCCTGGGTTTAGCAGGCCAATGCTCAAACCACTGAGCTATCCCTCCCCCTCTTTCTTTAGCTTTAGTTCTGTTTTTAAAAACATGTTTCTTTTATTTAAAGAGACACTGTCAACTTGAATTTTTTTGCAAATTAGCTAATTTAGAAATAAAAGGAAAAATTTCTTTTCGGATGCAGGACCCCTGATAATTATTCCTTTTAAAATACCATTTAAAGGTTTTTCTGCTGATGCTTATTAGGGTCTCTTAGGAAAGGAGAGTGGACAAGTTCCAGAGCAATACAACCAAACCTGTTCTGCTCACTCCTCATACCCTTATCCCTTCCCCAGGCTATTCCTCTTCTCAGTTCCTGTTGCTCTCTGCCTCCAAAGGGGAAAGACTCCTGGAGCCAAACTCAGAAGCAGCTGTGGTGTTGTTCCTGCTAAATACCTTCTTGCAAAGCCTGGGAGAAAGTATGCACAACAGTTCTTCTTTCTCTCCCCCCCACCTCCGGCTCCTCGCCCCCAGCAGTGCATAAAAGTGGTGTCATGATGCTGGTTCAGGAGACAAGAAGTGTAACTGACCACTGAAGAAGAGCTCTGTGTGGCTGGAAAGCATGTCTCCCTCACCGACAGAAACCGGTCCAATAAAAGAGATTACCACACCCACTTTGGCAAAACAGCGAAACTGACTCCTCACAAGGTCCTGCCTAATCCACAAAGTAAATAAACTGAAAAGATTGGGGATTGGGTGAATAGTTTCCTCTCTCCTTCAGCCTTAGGAATTGTAGGTGTTACTGGTAAATATAGTAGTTAAAACAAAATCAGAGTTGTGATTTTTTTTTTCAAGCTGGTGTCCTCTTTTAAGTTTAATTTTAATTCCATGCTGTGTTTAAAGTAAAAATAATACAGATTCGATATCTGCAGATCCAGATACCCATTAGTACAAACAAATTAGCTTTATGGGAGGTGAGTGGGGGGGGAGAGGAAAAAAATCTTGAACACACATGGCTTTTAAAGTTCACCTCTAGTATTAACCTTCCATATATTTCTTGCTTGTATGTACAGATTGTTCATTTCATTTCCATAATACTGCATATATGCCACTTAACTACGTTTGTTTTGAGTAGTACGCTACAAGGCCTTTTCTGGGTTGAAAGCTAGAATGAGACACTACAGGAAAAACCCATACGATGCTTGGTTATAAGTAATGGTTAGACAATGATCATATCTGCCAGAATCCCTGCCCTGCTCCAGGCACATGGATTAACCAAAACAAATAGAGCAGTATATGGTGTAAATTGAACTGCGATTATAGCAGTACACCTACTTTTCCCACCTATTCATTCTCCCCCCGCCCCTGAATTTATACCTAAGAAAATTACAAGCTTTGAATAGTATACTCAAGCCAGCACATTGGATTTGGGAAGATAAAACAGAGATACTGTGGTTATTTATATAGCAGAGGAGGTAATTGGCTACATAGTTTTATAATACGGAAGTCCTGTAATACAGATACACATGCTGTACTATCCCAGTCATGTAACAGTTAACACTAACATTTTGGCCACTTGGTATTCATGCTTTTAAACCTGAAAATTGGTATCTATACTTTGTACTCCGAGTGCTAATGTATCGACACCTTTGTGTTGCCCTATGCACTGTGGTTAATTTTACCTCTGGGCCTAATTCCATCTTCACATATGTGGGGTCAGGAAGGAATTTTCATCCAGATCAGATTGGCAGGCACCTTGAGGGGGTTTCACCTTCCTCTGCAGCATGTGGGCGTGGGGCACTCACCAGGATCATCTAGGTGTGTCTCGTGTAATCATTTCCCTACCCTTGTGAGAGCCTCAAGCATTGGTCCCTCCTGGCGTTACATAGTAGTTTTATGTCCTGTGGGCTGTAATACTTTGGTCTCATTTAGGTTGTTGGGCTTAGTGCTGTTGGTAACTTGTATCTATAGGAAATCAGACTAGGTGATCTACTGGTCTGTGATTTAAGCAGATATGCCTCCCAATTTGCATCTGCATAAAGTGAGTTCAGAATTGGGCCTTTTGTTCCTTTACCTGTTTGCAAACTGACAAATGTCTAACACTAGACATCTGGCTGTGGTTTTTCACTACATGCTCTGGGCTACGGTTAAAGGGGACAACAGAATGCGTTAGAACTGAAGATTCTCAGCTGTCATGGAGAATCTGCTATTGTGAAGTAGGGTCAGGCTGTAGTGAGACACTGGAGTTGCTGCAACGATGCTTATTGTCTCTCGCGGAATAAATACGGGATTATAGAATGAGTATCATTTTCTGGTTATTCCACAAAGGTATTTGGATACATGATGCATAAGGACTTGAAAGTAATATATGTATTTATTCGATTATCTGGAATGGCTCCACCAGAGCTAATTATGGATGACTGTAAATATATAATTATGAACTCTTTTAAAATGGGTAAGATTTCTTCTGTAGCTCTGAGGAAGCCATTACTGAGCCTAGCTAGACTGTTTAGTGGATTATTGACTTGACAGACTATAACCATGGCCTCCAGTGTAAGTGTTATTGACATAAGAGACTGTAATGTCTCCTTTAGAAGCCATTATGGCCTTTCACTGAAGGCATGCTGCACTTTGAGATTTGCTTTGGGTGGACAGATCATAACAGCTCTGGTATAGTGGGTATATGTTAACCCACATTCACAGTAGACATTTGTTAAAACATTTCATAACAGCCAAAGAAAATGCTTCAGCAATAACAATCCAGGCGCACACTCTTTTTCCTGGGTGGAGAGGATGTCCTTATGCACAGCCGAGAGCCATAAAAGCAGCCATGCAATTTCCAGTGGCAGTTATTGCTATAAAGTTATTTTAAAAATAAAAACAATCCCCGCTGGTTTTTATTCATTTGCCTTTTGTCGTAGTTTGATTTGGTGCAGAGTTCTTACACAATTTTTGACCACAGTGCCCTAGCTGTGTAGTCTCCATTATGCAATCACTACTAGATATCCCCACTGCTCATGTCAGCACGTTGCATCACATTGCCCTGCAACCGTTAAAAAGCAGTTAAGCATAAGCCAGCATTGCATTTCTCAGTGCATACGGAGAGAGGCAAATGGGTGCCAAGGGGAAGGACGACCTAGTTGGGAGATGAGAGGCTCCACGGGGGCCTAGTTGAGCCAAATGGGGCTAGCCACGATGGAATTAGGTTCAGGAAAGGCTCATTAACCATCTCTAGTTTGAAATAGAACGGAGAAGGCAACACTTCCAATGGGGTATAGGGCAGAGGAAGTTCCACACCAGAGCACATTATATAATTGTAGCATTTTTAATCTGGAAAGAAAAGAGTACTATTGGAGGAGATAGGATAGAACCGTATAAAGTAATGAATGATGGGCCATCTGGTTGCTCCATTTTACATTGTATGAAAATGATAGGAACAAATTCAGAATTGTTTATGCAATACAGAGTCCAAGTAAAATCACTGCTGTGGGATATCATTGAGAAAAACAACGAGGGTAGCCATATTGGAATGAAACTAGACAGCTAATGTGAATGAGAACCTGCATGTTTCAGGGTGTAAGATGATCACTGGCTGGTACCCCCCCCCCCCCATGCTGTACACCTGGAGAATTTCCAGATATAGTTTAATGGATTTTATGGTATATTGAAAACTATCACTTTATCAGGGGGGTTCCTGGTCCTGCTTGCAGTCTAGGGGGCTCTGTAGGGAAGTGTGCTATCTAGGTCTAGTAGCAGTCTGTCTGCAGAAAGCCGCCCTAGAATAAAGTGAGTTGTGCCTCTCTATTTTAGGGAGCAGCCTGCTTTGTCTCTCTCTGTTTCTGGGTTCTTGTGTGTTATCATTCTGAATTCTAAGAAATAAAGTAGTTACACTACAGCTTTGCAGAAACAGTACTTTGCTTTTATCTAACTTCTCTGTGTATATTCCATGAATAAAACAGATATACATTTTCCTATCGACTATCAGAAGTAGGGTTCCTGACTAGTTGGATCACTGTCTATTCCAGTGTGGCAATTAATCATAATAATAACTTCTTACATTTTTATATAGTGTCTTTCATTTCAAAGCACTCTAGAAACAATCCATACTTATATTGTGTGGGGTGTGTAATCAGATATATTATATACAGATGCAGAGAGAGACTATGTGTTTGCATATTATATCATGGTTTTATTAGCAAGTGTATGGTTGGCTACCTTGCTCGCATGGAGTGAAGCGATGAGTGAGCTAGGTTTGTTTTAATGGCATCTGAAGCTGTTCAGAGGTTTAATGTTGTAAGTCCCGCTGGAGATGGATTGATGGAGGGTAATTCAGGCACTCAGACTATATGGTAAATGTTATTTGTCACATGCTTGGCAACTTCCCAAATGCAGCTGTCTCAAGAGTGTGTGTGTGTGGGGGGGCATATGAATAGTGTAGGCACGTTTTTATATTGTGTGTAAGAAGGCAAATTGCTGTTTTACACTGAAATGCAGCCATTTCAATAGCAACTGTTAAATGCACAGCAATGCTACACAGATTTTAGGACAAGGAATGAAGGAGATTTCTGTATTCTGTGACATTGTAGGGGGAGTTACATAGGGAGAATGTACAGTAGTTACCCAGTTACTCTCCCAAAACTCTTCTTTCTAATTAGTTGGAGGGAGGCGGGGGGCAGCTGTGTCTTCCAGATCTCTCTTTGTGCCAAATAGCCTTTAAACTACATCAAACCCTGATGGGACAGAAGGATAAACTATCTGATTTTTTTCATCTCTGTCTGCATCCAATCTCTGCACCGCAGCCTTACTGAGAAAAATTGCAAATTCTAATCCCTGCATCACGAACATGGAAAAATATTAAAAACTGGTCTCCAATATCACTGAAACCCATTGATTTGCAGAAGCTGAAGTTTGGTACAATTTCAGTTTATGAAATGGGGGGAGGGGGGTTGTAAGTGTATGCCAGAAATAGATTGATAAGGATATTTTAGAACGTTGGGATTTGTTTGACAGTGGTTGTTTCAAGACTCTTCTGAACTCCAGAGATACTTTATAATTTATCTGAGATAGAAAACTAGTTAAACAATCCAAACTGGGATTCTTTGGTTTCTTTGCCAACGGCTAGACATTCTACTCTAGCATTTGTAAGTTTTTAGTTAAACAAGTTAACACAAATGAGTAGTTAAAAAATGATGTGAGTTTGATGTGCAAACCCTTAATATCACAGATTGGAATCCCATTCCTAGCAATGTTTAAAACAGCTACGTGGCTCTAAAGATAGGGACATTTGAAATCACAGGAGGTAGTGCAACCTGAAAAGGCTTGGAAGAATGAGCCACATAATTCCATATACCTCTGGAAATGTCACAATGAGAAGGAAATGCTAAATCTCACACAGTATTATGAGACTGCCCAAGAGATCAGCCATTTTGGCCCTGTGTCTTCTCCAGAATTAGTTTGCTATTGAGTCTGTTTCTGAAGAAGTCTGAATCCACCATACATCTCAACTGGTTTGGTATAATGAGCTAATGCTTTGACCAGGGGTGAAAGTAACTTAAAGGACTTACTGGTACGCAGGGCCGGGGTCCTGAGCAGAGGGGGCGGGACCTCAACCGGAAGGGGGTAGGACCTCAACCGGAAGAGGCGGGGCCTTTAAATCCCCAGGCTCTTTAAATAGCGATTTAACGGGCTCGAGGCTCTGGCTGCGGTAGCGGTGGCTGGGAGCCCCGGACCCTTTAAATCATTGGTAGAGCCCCATGGTAGCGGTAGCTGCGGCAGCGTCCGGGAGCCCTGGGGCTTTGGCAGCGATTTAAAGGGCCCGGGGCTCCGGCTGCTGCCCGAAGTCCCAGGCCCTTTTAAATTGCCGGCCTGGGGACGCTGCCCCCTGCCGGTACAGTCAGCTGTGTACTGGCTCTTGCCGGTACACTGTACCGGATCGGACCGGCTTACTTTCACTTCTGGCTTTGACTCATAACCAAAGTTATTCATGTGGCTTCAAGTTTAACAGTAAGGAAAATCCCAGCTCTTCCTGTTACTAACCATTAGGAGCCAGATTATGCCATTCTCACTGAGGTTGAGGTAATATTTTACCCACTAGTAGATTCTTTGAAATGATTGGATCTACTCCAAAGAAGGGACCTACTCAAAGAATAAGGTTAATTCAGCCTGAGTAAAAGTGATAGACTTTGGCCCTAGAGTATTATTTTATAAGAAATATGTGATCTCTGTACTAATTAATATACAACCTACAGTATTATAATAGGTGAACTCTGATTTTATGCTGATGCACACAGCCAAATTTTCAGAGAAATCATCTAAATTGCACCTGTCAAATTTGAGTGGAGAAGAACTTGTGAATGCAAGCAAAAACATATTCATACAATTACACCTTTCTGCATGCCCAAATACAGGATTGTGCATGCACATAATTTATGCTCTGGTACAATTTAGGAGGATCCTTGGAAAATGTGACCCATAGTCTTAAAAATAAGTATTTTGATCAAGTGCTAAAACATCATACATCTACACTTTTTTAGATCCAAACTTCCTAACAGGAAAACTAAGCTTCCTGCAGTGCTTGCTATATTTCATGATTTGTTCCATGACTGTTCCATTTGAAAGACTGGGATTGAGCTTGAAGAATTGAAATCTGTGTTTTGTTTTCTCTCTCCAGTATTTTTGATGGATACTGTTTATTTTGCGCTGGTATAAAAATTATTTCCGTCCTTGGCGTGTGCCTTCCATGCATATTCTGACAATGCTTGCGTGCGGATTTATCCCAAATCTGTAGCTAACCTGCAAAAGTAACTTTTTCAGTCCATATCTTCCAGAATGGCAGCTAAGCCTCAGCTGCTTTGGGGTTTTTTTCGGTTTTGTTTGTTTTTTACTGTAGCTGGTGCATGAACATTCTTGGCTTGTCTGTAAAGCAGTGAAACTGATGTTATTGTACAGACCAAAGTGAGAGTAAAGCAGCTGAGGCAAGATTGTACTGATTAAAAACAAGGCTAAAAATTCACAGTGAAATGTCTTTATAAACTGATTGACGGCCAAATTTATAGCAGGGCTTTCACTTAAACCTTTTCAGGCAGCATGTACATCTCGGCTCTCTATGAGCAGGGAGGTGAAAACATTATCTACTATCAGGAGATGGGAAAAGCTGCGTGTCTTTGCTTTGAAGCACCTTTTGTGTATTTGGGGGATATAATACCAGTGTGGTGCAAGAGCAGGACAAGGCCAAGTTGGCTTGTGTTTTAAGTTTGGATTGGCACAGGCAAGGTGATCTGCAAAAACTCACTAATCAAGTTGAATATGTGGCACAATAACTTTTTGTATATTAGTCACTTGGTTGACGAAATTAGCCAGGGTTATTTAACACTTGATAAAATGACTAAACCCCTGATCCTCATCCCCTCACTCAGGTCAAGTAGCCGCTTACTCCATGAGAGGGCCTGTTGACTTCAATGGGACCATTTGTGGCACAAGAGAGGTCCCAGGGTGGACTGGGCCTTTTAAGAGAAAGCTGGTGCAGCTCACCTGTGCCTCCTCATGGGGCTTGATAGAGGGCAGCTGGTCTCTATAAAGAGCCAGAGGATATGTCTACATTGCAGTTAGACACCAGCGGCTGGCCCATTGCCAGCTCACTCGGGCTTATGGGGCTCGGGCTGTGGGGCTGTTTAATTGCAGTGTAGACATTCTAACCCAGGCTGCAGCCCAAGCTCTGGGATCCTCCCACCTCACAGGGTCCTAGAGCCCGAGCTCCAGCCTGAGTCTACCCTGCAGTTAAACAGCCCCGCAGCCCAAGTCCCATGAGCCCAAGTCAATTGGCTTGGGCCAGCTGCGGCTTTTTAATGGCAGTGTAGACATACCCAGAGAGGTGGTTGTGGCAGGGGGAGCTGCGNCGACTAAACCCCTGATCCTCATCCCCTCACTCAGGTCAAGTAGCCGCTTACTCCATGAGAGGGCCTGTTGACTTAAATGGGACCATTTGTGGCACAAGATTGGTCCCAGGGTGGACTGGGCCTTTTAAGAGAAAGCTGGTGCAGCTCACCTGTGCCTCCTCATGGGGCTTGATAGAGGGCAGCTGGTCTCTATAAAGAGCCAGAGGATATGTCTACATTGCAGTTAGACACCAGCGGCTGGCCCATTGCCAGCTCACTCGGGCTTATGGGGCTCGGGCTGTGGGGCTGTTTAATTGCAGTGTAGACATTCTAACCCAGGCTGCAGCCCAAGCTCTGGGATCCTCCCACCTCACAGGGTCCTAGAGCCCGAGCTCCAGCCTGAGTCTACCCTGCAGTTAAACAGCCCCGCAGCCCGAGTCCCATGAGCCCGAGTCAATTGGCTTGGGCCAGCTGCGGCAGTGTAGACATACCCAGAGAGGTGGTTGTGGCAGCGGGAGCTGCAGAGAGTTAGATGACTCCTGCAGGTAGCAGCAGAAGAGTTAGAGACAACAGGGGAACAAGCCCCCAGCCAGGGAGGGGCTGCCTAAAAGCAGGAAATTGAATGGGACTTTGTGAACTTTATTTTTGGACTTTGAGTTTTGTTTGCAGCTAATTGATCCGGACCCTGAGGGGTGTTGCAACAGAGAGAAACCTGTGTGTGAAGTTGATTGAAGTTTATTTCTCCCCAGCTGCCTTCCTCGAGAAATCAGAAAGTTGTTTCCTTTTCACAGGCACTCTGCAGCCACTTTACCTCAGAAACAACCTGAGACTTGTCTAATTGAAAATGAGCTTTATGAAGAATAGAGAGTTGATCAGATTGAAACAAAAGACTGGATAATGCTTAATGCAGCTAGTCTGAAACAGTCCAGCAAGATAGGTACACAGCGCTGTTAACCCCAGCATTCAAAAATCATGAGTCAGGCTTGGAAAAAATCATGAGATTTTTAAGGAGGCGGGTAAGTGTGTGCATACACTAACAGGTGAGTGTATATCTATAAATAAATATAATCTTGGGGTCTTTTTATTTTCCTTCTGGTTTCTGAGCCTTTAGCATACACTTTGGTCGTTTTTCCCGTCTTTCCTTTGTAACCTTGAGGACTATAGACTTTTTTTTATTTAAGCGGAAGCTGAGATTCTCCTATAATCACAGGACTCCAGGAGCTTTCAAAAATACCAAATATCACAGGACTTGTGATTAAAATCACGAGAGTTGGCAACACTGCATGGTATCATTACACTGAAGAAATGTCTTGCCTTCCTAGAGTGCCTGCTTTTCCCCCTTCTGAGCCTTTCAACAATCCTCTATGTCAGAAACACAGTTTCTAGTTTCAGGTATCTGGTGTCATCTTCCCTGCTCTTACTGACTCACATCCTAGGCAGGAGCGCTGCTAGCTTTTTTGGCGCCCTAGGCGGCGGAAGGTCCCGCCCCCAAAATGCCACCCCCGACAGCGGCGGCGGAAGGTCCTGCCCCCAAAATTC
The DNA here is from genome assembly GCA_003942145.1 of Platysternon megacephalum. Lineage (NCBI taxonomy): Eukaryota > Metazoa > Chordata > Testudines > Platysternidae > Platysternon > Platysternon megacephalum. The sequence goes on along the minus strand of QXTE01000065.1, from coordinate 3,623,382 downwards.
CGCTGACGACCGGGGCGCCGGCCCTGATCCTAGGTAGACTTTGGGTGGGCTGTTCAAAAGTGCTCAGTGCTGGCCTAACTCTGCTCTTATTGAAGTCAGTGGTAAAACTCCTGGTGTCACTGGTGTAGGAATTAATATCCTCCCATGTAACTTCTCCCAGCCCACCCCCACGCAAAATGGTGTCCTCCGGTTTCTCCTCAGGGATATTTTCTGGCTCTCCCGTTGTTTTTACTAGTCATTGTAATCGCTGTCTTGGAGACACCATTTAGCTTCCTGATGAATTCTTCCTGTTTACCTTCCATAACTGAAAGTTCCTTTTGAAGGTTTAGCCACCCAATAGCTGTATCTCAGTTGACTTGAATATCTTATTACCAAAATAAGCATCCCTCCTCTAAAGGCCGCCTGCCCTTTGTTCTCTACTCACTAGCACGCTTTTGCATGTTAATTGTTTTGGCAGGAGGTGTCTGTTTTTAAAGTTACAGCAGTTCTTAGTGTTAAGAATTAACTATAACTTGACTGTAGATCAACTTACATCGAAAAAAGCTGTTATGTAATGCTAAAGTTGCCAAGCCAAGAACTCAAAAGTTAGGAATTGCCAGATCTAAGGCTGCATGTGCAACCTTAATTTGGTCTCCATGTGCATATGCATTATGATACAGTCTTTAACTGGATCATCCCATTCTATCTTTTCCACAGGACCTTTACTTAACATATGCAAATTGAGGTTTTTCACAGGCAAATCATTTGTCCAAATTTGGATGTATTTTCATATGCAAAAGGCACATCTCTGAAAACTGGGTGATCCCTGCCCGAGCCAGATTTAAAATCTTGTGGGGATGACAGTACTGTGTTGTAAAATTTAGAATCTAGCTCTTTTTGGCTGAACCATTTTAGCTGAAACTTTCAAAAAATATTCAGCCTGATGATAGACACCTGAGACTGGCATGGAGAACTTGGTAATTTCCTAAACGATGAGCCACTCAGTGAACAGCCGGGAAGTAGCAATATGCTGCTATTGGAGGAAGGGAGCTGACTGGTGGTCATAGAACAGACAGTGGGAATTTAAAATGTTTGTGGGTTGGAATTTAGAACTTCAAAAAAAGTCAAGAGCTAAATATGGAAACTGTAGTAATAGCATTAGTTAACAGAGGTAGCCTTGGGTTTGTTGCTTTGTGTTTCACTCCAAACAGTGTTCACATGTAAACAATACAAACATGAAAGGTAGAAGAATGCATTAATTGGGAAAAGTTTCACTTCAGTCTTCTGTAGTAAGGAGTGCAAATAAAATGGTAACAACCAAAAAAAAAAAAAAAACCCTTTGAGATCAAGACAATAAACTATCTAAATATAGCAAATATGTGTTACAAAAAGCCCAAATGGGGCACTGGAAAAAAACCCACAATTATACTCCAGAATCTATAAAACAGACTTTTGTAACAGACAGCACAGTTTATTCCCATGTTTTCAACAAGTGGGAATTTTGAAATGTGATGTTAATTATGGGCCGTTGAGAATTGAAAAAATCCCAGATTTGAAATTTGATCATTCTGTCTGAAGTCAGTAGGCGTGGGATTCACAAAGGTAAGCTAATTCAGTGCAAGTTAGGTCTCTAAGTACCTTTGTGAATCCCACCTTAAAAGCTCAGTCATTTTTCTTGGATTTCAACCATATGAAACCATATGAGTGTCCTTCCATGTATACTAAAGGTAACAATTTACAAACAAATTCTTCTGTGACTTAGTCATGTCTGGTACAAGCCATCCAGCTAGGAGTAAGGAAGGTTGTCTGATCTAGTTCAACTGATCATATTTTTAGCCAGGAAAACGTCCATACATTGCATTTATTGGGTAGGATTATAAGATTTTTTTGTTTGTTTGGTAGATAGACAATGTGACACTGAGCTACTTGAATAGAAAGATAAAAATATATCAAAGAAAATGAATGATTGAAACCCCCAGGATGGTCTAACTCTTCAGATTTAATTGAAGTACAGTCCTGTACTTTTAAAAGGTCCACATATCCTGTGGACCGGAGTAACACTTACAGGGAATCGGTGTTGTCAAGTGGCATTTAAAGGCTTCAAGGCCCAAATTCAGCATGTGCTTAAGTCAATCCCTATTCATGAAAGCTCCTGCTCACTTCCCAGTGAAGTTAACGGGATCTGAGTGCACACAGGCTTTAAGTTAAGCACCCGCTTAAATGCTTGGCTGAATCATGGGCTAACAGTGTAAAGCAATCCAAGATTTTCATGTTTAATGAGCCTGTCAGTGAGATTCCAGAATGACCCACTTCTTTATGCAGTAGAATTCTAATTTCAAGTGTAACTTCCTCCCCACAGTACGAGAGCATGAGACATACCACTACAAATACACTAATAAAAATAATTATTTCCCATATGTATTCAGAAGATTCATAAAATAATAATAAAGGAAATTATGCACTCAGATTTCTAGTGGATGAATGTAAATTCAATCTTTAGAGATTCACCCACTAGTAATTTAGATCCTTATATGGTGTCAAGCATCGGCGGTAGCTGTTTTAGTCTGTATCCACAAAAACAAGGTGTCTGGTGGCACCTTAAAGATGCCACCGGACTCCTTGTTGTTTAGATCCTTATGTGTTGCTTATCTTTATGTTTTTGACTTCGATTTTTAAAATGTACTTATCCACATACTCAGGGACCACATACAGTAAAAATAAGTACAGATTGTGCAAAACAAACCAGTAAGAAATTCTAAGCTCCACCCAATTAATTCACCAATATGAATAACCATCCTCCTCAATGAAGTGAGTGAGTTTAGGAGCTAGAAAATGAGAGAAACAGGGCAGGTTAAAAGAGATGGGCTGTAGCCCACGAAAGCTTATGCTCAAATAAATTTGTTAGTCTCTAAGGTGCCACAAGTACTCCTGTTCTTTTTGCTGATACAGACTAACACGGCTGCTACTCTGAAACCTGTAACTACGGATGTTAAGAGAAAAAGAAATGGAAATAAATTTACTTCTGACAAGTGGCATCATCTGTCATCTGTTGCTGGAGATTATGTCAGTGATAGTTTCTGCTGAGGTATTACACTAGAAACTATATATATTCCAAGAGGAGAAAATGAGATTTGGCCAGTGATAATATGATGTTTTCCTGTGCTCACATTTGATTGCTATATACAATTATGCACTCACCTAAACCCTTCTCATCTGTTATATTGAGACATAAAGAGCCAGTCCTCAGCTGGAGCAAATTGGTGCATTTCCACTGACTTAAATAGAGCAGTGCAAATTTACATCAGTTGAAGATCTGGCTCAATAAGTTTTCCATCTTATTTTTCTAAGTCTGTGTAACTTATATTGGGTCTTCCTTACACCTGCAAAAGAGGTTTTTGCCCATACCCAGGGAAAACATCCACCGAAACCACTGCAGGATCAGACCCACAAGGCCTCAGTATAAACTATTGTTGAATTAATCCTCCCTTAACTATCCTTTGGCAACTTTAGATTTGATAAGTACCCAGTAATTGCTGTTGTAGGGGAAAAAAAGAGTTTCTGTTTATATAGTCTCTTTTTATGGTATTATATCAATAATCCATACTTATATGAAATGTGTAAAATAAGATAAATGGGATATTGAGATTCTTGTTTGTTACATTATGAATTTCTTAAATGACTCATTAAAGACCAAAACACCAAAGCACTTTTATTACCAAGGTCTAGCATCCCTGCGAGGAAAGGCTGATAAAATGTGCAGGGAAGTTGAGTTCCAGTGTGGTATTTGTTATCTCCTCATAAATAATTCTTTGGCATATTAGTCCAAAATGTGTATGTGCATAATCAAGGAAAGATGTAGAAAGGGATATATATGTTGGATGCTGCTTCTGTCTTTGACTGGCTTGATCTCCTTGATATAAAGTCGATCAACAGTGGTGCTGAAAAAATTGCTGAATACACATCTTGAATGTTATGTGCAGTTGTGGTTGCCCCCTCTCAAAAAAAGATCTATTGGAATTGGAAAAGGTTCAGAAAAGGGAAACAAAAATGATTAGGGGTATGGAACGGCTTCCGTATGAGGAGAGATTAATAAGACTGGGACTTTTCAGCTTGGTGTTAAAAGCTGGGTTTACTGGGGAATAAGGTTGGGAGGATGGTGAGCAGTGGCGGGTGAGGGTGTGGGGCTTTGGGGAATGGGTTTGGGGGAGTTTTGGCATGGTGATATTTTAGCAGGGTTTGTGCGATGGGGTGGGTTTATTCGGGGTGATGGGAGTTGGTGGGATGGGTGGGGGGCTCTGGCAGGAGGAGTTTTGTGGGGTTTGGGTTTATTTTGGGGAGGTAGGAAGGGAACTGCAGTGTGTTTATTTGGGGATTAGGTGGCAGGGGGTTGGATGGGACTGGGTGGGGGGTTGGGTGGGAGTGACAGATTGGTGGTCTCTGGTGGGGGCGTTATTTGAGGAGCTGTGGGGGAGGGGAACTGAGAGCACAGGGAGCTGTGTGGTGGTGCAGGTGGCCTCAGCTGCCTGAATCTGGCTCCTGTCTCTGTAGCCCCTTTTTCCTCTCCTCCCTGTTCGCTCCTTCCCTCGCTGGCACCTGCCCCAGCTCTGTGCACAGGCACTAGGGAGGCACGGACTTGCTGCTGCCACACCAGGGATGGGACTGGCTTGCTGGGCGAGTGAAAGCACACCCAGGTTCTAACCCATCCTCTGAGCTGTATCAGCTAGCCCAGGGGGACAGGGTTTTGTGTGTGGATGGGAGGGGAGTTAGGGTCATCACCCGAGTAGGAGCCTGAGTTAAGTCTGCAGTGAAGACAAACCCTATCTCTCAAGTTTACAGATTCCCTATAACACCATGGAATGTCGTAACGGTTGTGTTTAGAAGTAACAGGATTATATGGTAAAGATTTGCCTTTGGTTTTGTGTTTAACTTTTTTGATAGGAAGAATATTTGCTAAAGTAAAAATAGAGAGTCAGTTCCCAAAGCACCTACTGTTAAGTGTTATTTGAATTATCGCCGGTTGTTCTCTGATGCACCACTTGCTTATTCCATAGTCTATAGGCTGGAGATGAGCCAAAATGTGAATGTTTAATGGAAACACTTCGAAATATTTGGAGGACAGTGTTTCAGATCCCTAGATCTGAACCTGCCTCATAGTCTTTGCTGTGAGTTGTATCCAAAACCTAGGTGACTTACTTGCAAGGTCTGATGCAGCACAAATCTTCATCCCGAGATGGCAGAAATCTTTCCAGAATAACTGATCGTGTGAGTTTTTTCTGTATTCGGGGCTGGAGAGAGCAATTTTTTTGGCACGGTTTGAACCCAGACCACGGCCCTGAAGTCAAGCCTGGATCCTATCATCTTCTCTCTAGCTCGTGGTTATTACACAGGGTCAGTTTATGGCTCTTAAGCTATTGTCTGTGAAGGAGGCAGCGCTTAGAGACCATGCTGCAGTGGGAGATTCCACTAGGAATTTTGGCAGGCATATGGCTCCACCCGTACCCCTATCCTTTTCTGGGGAGCTAGTGGGAGGGCGGGGGGGAGCTAGCTGTAAGAAACACATGCACTCCCCAATGAACTTGCTCCCGGCCTTTGTATAGTGTGCAGTGAAGAATTCTTATGCCTTCCCCCTGCTTGAGTAGCCCTACAGAGCTGGTCCTGTAAGTAGGATCTGGGTTTCTGTGTTAAGCTTTAGTTGTGTCACAACTCCATAAACTATGTATTTAGACAGAGAACAGATCTAAGGGTCTAATCCCCTACTCTTGCTAACTTTAAAGGCATCAAGGAAATATTATAAATATAGAATCCTAGATAACACATTGAACATAAAAGCTGCCTATTGAAGATTCTAGGCACCCTGCCATCAATTAAACATACAAACTATAACCCCATCCACATAAAACAGCCAGTCAGCAAGAAAACCATTGCAGAGCAAAGTCCCCCGTGAAAACCCCACACTCTCACCCCCTGGAGTCCTTTCCAAAACGTCTCCTCCAAACAAAGATGGGCTTTTCAGCCTGCCCTGAATGTCAACACATTCAGGCTGCATAAAACAGAACAGGTATCATGTAGAATAGGTCAAAAAGCTTCAGCTTGTCGTCCGTACATGGACAGATCTTGATGGCAATGGGAGGGTAGTTTTGCATGATTGAAGACAGCAGTATTGGCTCCTACATGGGCATATCATGCTTTGCGACAAGCAGCAAGCTCTGCATTGTCTCGTTCAAGTCTGTGGGTGGATTAGCTGAGAGCCTGTGTTCCAACTATCCACTATCTAGGGCACTCTGGAAATAATACACTCTTCCACTTACTTCACGGACAGGTTGCGAGCAATACACAAAAATTCATGGGAGCCCTGACCTATCCATAACTTTTACTAAAAATAACCAGGGGGGTGGAAGAGGGAGGAATGACACCTGGATCCCCATGGGTGGCACTGACAGCCCCAGCCCCACGGTGGGGCCACAGCCCCGGCTCCAGACCCTGCCAAAGCTGTGGAGTGGGGGCTGCACAGCAGCAGCCCTGGCCCGGGCTGAAGCTGTGGGGGATGAAGGGGGGCACGCAGCCCTGGCCCCGGCTGAAGCTGTGGGGGACGAAGGGGGGTGCACAGACCCGACCGAAGCTGCGGGGGACAGAGGGAGGCACGCAGCCCCAGTCCTGCCACTGACATCTGAAGCCAAAGTCACGGTGGTCTGGTAAATTCACGGGATTCTTGACTTCCCTGAGCTCTGTGACTAAATCGTATTCTTAACGATCCCCTGAGAGCATGATCCAATGGCAGGAAATATCCCACAAAAATATGATCGGTCTCTCGCGTGGGGCGGCATTTAATCATTATGGACTCCCGTGATGATAACTGTTTGGAGAGACAGGCTTCTTAACAGACATAGTGCTTTTTGTCTGCTGCATGAAAGGCAGACATGACTCCTCTTTGAATTCTGGTCCCACCTCCATCAGTTCTACCATTGCTACTCATTGGTCATGACTATAGAGAACAGCTCCAATGGAACCAAACTAATCTAATTGGTATATCAGTAGGGTTTGTCTCTGGGCAAACTCTCACTGCTCATAGCAGAAAAAAACACCCACCTGTTTGGATGCAACTTCTAGCTGCAATCATCAAGTCAACTTGCCTTGCACTATGGTTGAGCAAATAGCTCCTACTGTGTGCAGACTCCCAGCTGTGCAGGAAGCAAAACTTTCTCTCATAGTGAGGCCATGGTCATGTGAGCCAGCGGAGCAGTGCAGAATTGAGGATTCCTAACAGGAATCCTAACAGCTTTTTTGCTGCCCCAAACGGCGGGGAAAAAAAAGAAAAAAGAAAAACCTGATTGAGCTGCCGCTGAACAGGAAGACAGGGAGTGAGGGACCTGCCACCGAATTGCCGCCGAAGACTGAAGCGGAGCGATTGAGCTGCTGCCGCCGCCGCCCCGGACATGCCGCCCCCGCTACAGACAGTCTGCCACCCCTTTCTATTGGCCGCCCCAGGCACCTGCTTCCTTCGCTGCTGCCTGGAGCCAGCCCTGATTCCAAAGAAACCTCGGACATGCTCATTGGAACATTTCAAGCCGGAAGATAACCATGTAGCTTATCAAGGCTTCTCAACCCTGATGTGGCCACTTACACCCTGGTGGGATCCTCCCGTGAGGCATTCCCCCACTATCTTGCCTGTGGGGCCCAATCCAGTAGGCATGTTCTGAGGTCCGTTTCCCTGTCTATGAAATGAAGGTAATGACAATTAATCAGCTTGGTATGATGCTATAGTCAATCCCCCAGATAATTCAAATTACTGCCACCACAGAGCTCCCAGCCACTATGTAGCAGCTCTTTACTCCACGTCACATAGCACTAGTGCATGAGCATTCAAACATCGCCCTGGCTTTCCCGCCCATTCTTGGGGAAGTGGATCCCCTGGATTTGGCGGATACTTGCAGTTGCAAGTTCATCCACTTTGTAGGGGAGGCAGCCCGGTCTAATGGACTGGAAGCCTTTGAGTTCTATTCCCAGCTCTGCCACTTACTTACTGCATAACCTTGGGCAGATCACTTCACAACTGTTTCCTCTCTCAGCCTCTGTCTGCCCCATAATCACAGCATGGAGAGGAAACCAGGACCAGCCAGTGCACGTTGCGGCAGCTCTGGATGAGCCTGAGAGTAGCTTCTTGAGCCTGGTCCAGGATTTGTGGTCAAGTGGACACAGAGGCAGGTACAGTGATGGGCTCCTGAATGTACTTAGTGTGTTAGACTGTATCCCACTGATGTTTCCACTCTATAAGAACGTAGTTTTCAGCTCCCTGGCATTGCTGCTCATCCGTGCATGGAAAAGGGACGGCAAGGCTCTTGTCCAGGAGTGCAGGAGTTGTTGTAGCAACGGGGTATCAAGAGATCAGCTGTGATGTCACACCCTGGTTCGCAGAAGTAGGATTCCTTGCCTGATGATGAGCAGACTTTTGAGTTGGCACAGCGTGTTGCCTCCTGGCCGATAATGGGGCATCAGTCAACTGGAGGTGTAAGAGGTCTGTTTCATCTGTCACAGCTCTCCAGGCAAACGTAACAGCAATGGCATCTCGTCGACGGTCTGGCAGGGCTACGTGCACTAGCACATACAGACTAGAGGTTGATGTATAATTCCAGCAGCCACTCATAATACAAGTGGACAAGTTCAGCAGGAGGCTCCAGACAGTTTTTGTATCAAGGCAGTACTGGAAGAGATCTTCATTTTCAAGTGCTCCAGGTGAGGCTAAATGTCAGGCGATGGTCGAGTTTTACTCCCAAGTATGTGACAAGTGGTTGGAATAGCGGTAGCCATCCTAGTACATGGATCGAGCTGGGTCAGTTGGCAAGATGATGGTTGTGATGGCAAGTAGTTGGCCCTGTCTCGGTTTCATTAAGAATTCGTCTCCATTGCTGGAAGTAAGTGGTCACGTCTTGGAGGAGATTCCCTTCAATCGTATGGAAATTGTTTCCATACAGATGTCATCAGCATACACGTACTTCTCAATCCGCCCTTTAGGAATCTTGTATGTGTATATTGAACAAAGGGAACCAAAACGGACCCTTGTGGAAGGCTGTTGCAGAGATATTTAAGGCAAGTGATATTTTTTTTCCTCCCCAACTTGCAGGATGAAACTGCAATTACTAAACATTTATTGGATGAACCGTATCATTGACCTAGAAGGAATAATTTACAGCAGCTTGGCTTTCAGCCCAACGTGTCAGACAGTGACGTAGGCTGCCGTCAGATCAATACGTTTGCTAATAATTATCTTGCTCTACCCCGCTAACGTCTAATCTCATCATGCTATAGCAATATTGAAATATAGCCATAGCTTCAGACATGTACAAGAAAACACAGATTAAAAAAAATCTTAGTCCAAACTACATGCTTTTCAGATACACTGAGAGCTTGAACCTGGGCTGATGGCTGAGCACAATAACCTTGACTGTGTGGCATGTGCTTCACTCAGCAATACGGTTCAGTTCACTGTGCCACTGGTGGAAATGAGAATTGTTACTACGGTCAGAGCACGTTCCTGGGTTTCCATTCCTGGGAGCGGGAGCCAATCACAGATTGTAACAATGGCAGAGATTCCTGACCCTACCTTTTGGCATTGGGAATTGAGTCGCAGTCAGCAGCCACGGACCAATTTCCAGTCTGCTCAGCCACTGTAAATCCAAGCAAACGTATTTATTTTGTAATGTAGAGGTGAGGAACTGAAGATCTAGATCCACATGGGCTGGCTTTGCTTTGTTTTGGTATCAGAAGGGTACTCTCGTATGGAAATCTCTTTGCATTCGTTCTCCTAATGGCATTGTGCATCCTGTAAACTGCAACCTATTTCCTCTGTATTTGAAAATGTTGTTGTTTCTATGTCTCCAGAGACATATTTTCAGAGATTGCACATCGTTAAGATAGCAAACACTTTTTCTGAGTCAACGGTGGTTCTTTTTCTTCTCTGGGCTTCCAGTAAGGAAGTCACTACAGCAGTCACTGGGCACTACTTTAAGAATAACTGCTTAGAAGATAAGTGTAACACTGCACCCCATATTCTTCATATTGATATTAGTATGATCTAATTATAGCATAATTACAATGTATTTTATGCAAGATGAGGCATGTGAGGTGTCATTGGAAAGGTTATAGTTTGCTGAATACGATTATCCTATTTGTACGCATGTATCATTTTTGTATCAGTCAATATTCATAACTTCAATGTATGTATTTCACATGTAGCTATTCCTGGGCAATGTTCACTAGGCAAAAGGCTTTCAGTCTAGATGGCTGGCTGGGAAGGGCCCATTCCGGTTAATGAGCCATTAGGAAGAAACAATAGGCCTTAGGAGAAATTTAGCTCCCACCTGGTGAGCCTTCCTGTGAACGCTCCAAACAGTCCCTGGGGGATGGCTGCTGTGACTCTACAGGGACACGTGACCAGGTCACCTGGTGCTGGACTCCATCTTGGGATGTCAGTATTTTTCCACTGACTGGCGTGGGAACCAGGCTTAGAAACAAAGGGTTCCCGCCATATGCAAAATAAGTGAGGGGAGTGACATCAGCTGCGTTCTTCACTGACTCCCGACCCAAGAAGACTCCTGGAAACACCTGACGAACAAAGACTGAACTGGGGGAAGTGCTGGACCCAGGCTGAAGGGATTTTTAGCCTGTGAATGTAACACCTGGGGATTCCAAGCTGTAAAGTGCAGCTGGCCTCTCAAGAGCCTGCAGTGTGCTTGTATCATCTCTTAGGGTGAGAATTTGCTACTCATATCCAATCTATTTAGTATATTAAGCGTAGTTTGCGTTTTTTGTTTATTTGCTAGGAAATCTGCTTTGATCTGTTTGCTATCCTTTATAATCACTTGAAATCTATCTTTTGTAGTCAATACACTTATTTTTGCTCTATCTAAGCCAGTGTGTGGGAATCATAACTCGGGGCAAAAGGCTATTGCATATTTCTCTCCACATCGAGGGAGGGGGCAAATTTTGTGAGCTTACGCTGTACAGTTCCCTGTGCAGTGCAAGGCGGTATAAATTTGGGTTTACACTCCAGAGGGGGTGTGTGCCTGAGGAGCTTGAAGGTGCCTTAGCTGGAGCCTTCCCGTGCAGGGGCTGGTCAGAGAGCCTGCATGTAACTGCAGCTGGGTGTGTCCCTACTTGTATGTGTGCTGGTGGAAGTGCAGGCTGGAGAGGGCTTTGCAGCTTGTCACAGCAGTATGGTGTAAAAGGGAGCCCAGGCTGGTGGGTCAGGGAGGCTCAATGGTACCCCAGTTCCAGTGGCACCCCGGGGGAACCCGTCACAATAAGAACTGCAAATAAAGGGACCCTAGAGGACATCTGAGAAACACACGCAACGCAGTTAAATTATATTGCAAATATTGCAGCGCCTGAAATTGCCAGGTGCTGAGAACCAACAACTCTTTGCTCAGCCCTGGAAGGTTCAGCTCCACAGTTAAGTCTTGAGATGGTAAAACCTGGCTTCACTGCTTGCAAAGAACACTCTCATGCTTTCGGGTGAATTACTGCCCCAGGCTAACGGTGTGTGTGCACGATGGAGGAACTAGACGATGGACTATTTCTCTTCCAATGTCCTGACCAAAGATGTGTGCCTAAGGGGCTCACCTCTGCCCAGGACAATGACACTGAACATAAAGCTGGTCAGGCTGAATTTGCAAGCTTCCACCCCTTCAAGCTTCACCTTTTCTCTATGATGGACATTCCTCTTCTGCTACCTCAGCAGCTTGCAGTGCCTCAAAACCCTAAGCACGCAGCCAAGGAAGCAAGCAGCCTGTTGGCTGACTAAAATACTCAGTGTTTTATAACAAGAAATGGGATTAGACATTCCTACAAATGGGGGAGAAAGGACAGTCTGTACGCAAGGATAATAAGGCATCAGAATGCTGTAATAATTTAGTAATGCTTTACCGTTATATAGTGCTTTCAGCTCAAAGCACTTTACAAGCACTAAGGACCAAATCTTAAACTGGGTGCAGAGCCTGAGTGTTCCAGGAGAACAAGTGGGGGAATGGCTCCTACCCTACGTGGGTTGTGCAGAGGAGCAGTGTAGCTGCTCCATGGCTGCTAATGCACCCTGTGGTTCCTTGCACCAACTCTATTCATGGAGGAATGGAGCAATAGGCAGTGGGTCAATCCTTGTGGATCCACTGCATCTGCTCCTTCCTAGCTTGCCTCCCTCCCAAAAAACCCACCTGTGCATGAGGGTGAAAGGACCCTCTTTCTGTGGCAAGCAGGGGTTTGGACCCCCTGTGAGGGGTCGCAGCATTCTGCCCTTTCCCCCGCTGCAGTGGGATCCTTGAATCATGGGGGTAGGGTTTGCCCCTGATTACGCCTCACCTCATGGAGTCTGTACAATATCCTCCGCTTTTACTGGTGGGCAAGTGATGCACAGAAGAGCTAATTGGCTTACTCAGCTTTGCACAGGAAGTCAGCGTAGAGCTAAGATTAGAGCCTTGAACTCCTGTCCTCCAGCCCCATGCTGTAACCGAGAAGGGACGCCCATACGTTGCAACTGTAATGAAACGCGACTGATCTTTTTAAAAGCCATAGTTAGGCGCAGGGCCGGCTCCAGGGTTTTTGCCGCCCCGAGCAGCAAAAAAAAAAAAAAAAAAAAAAAAGCTGTGATCGCGATCAGCTCTACAGCCGCCGCTTCAGTCTTCGGCGGCAATTCGGCAGCTGGTCCTTCGCTCCCAGCGGGACCAAGGGACCCGCCCCCGAAGACCCAGACTTGCCGCCCCAAAAACAGCTGGAGTGCTGCCCCTCTCCGTTGGCCGCCCCAAGCACCTGCTTGCTGGGCTGGTGCCTGGAGCCGGCCCTGGTTAGGCGCTGCTCTTTGAATTCCAGTCCTTCAATGAGCAACTTTAATGAGGAAGTCCGAGTAGACTTTTTAATGCCTGGTGGGCGCTGAAATCAGTGGAACGACTCCCCTGGAATCAGGCCCTAAATGAAACAATATCTTTGACACGGTAGTGCCACTCTGTGACCTGTCACTACAGGGTGTTGGAGCGTGATACAGACTTCTGCCATCCCTCACTAAATAGTGCCATGCGCAGGCGCTGAAAGCAAGTGGTGCAGAATTCTCAAGGGTGTAGGCACAAAAGAAATCCTGACATATTTCATAAAATGTATATAGAGCTTCTGGTTTTTGGGGGGGGTTATTAATTTCATTGGGAGGGGGGTTATTTTGGCATTTTTTGAGTTCTATATAAATGTCTCATAACCAGATTTGTCAGGGCTTTCTCTTTATATATACTGTAATCAGTAATCTCTTTGTAATGTTCCCCATTGCCCTTTAATGTAGAGTTTCAAACAGCACTACATTAAAGCAGACTAGGGAACCTTTAGAGTGTGTCAGCAGGATCTACACGGACCAATTAATGCACAGCACATTGGTGTGCTTTAGAAATCACACCCCCATAGAGTGCATTACTGGTCCATATACATAAGCCATTAGGTATATGAAGGCTGGATAGAATTCAGCATTTGGTGGTTTTTTAAATAATTTTGTCAGATAATATTGATTATTTTTGAGCATTTTGATCAATATCCATTTTCACAGTTGTGGGATATTATGGGGGGAGAGTCAGACAATAATTATTTAATAACCGTCGATGTTGAGATTCCAAGAGTTAAAGCTCTGTAATCATTACCACACAAGTTGTCAACATCGCATATGAAAATATACAAAGTAAATATCCTTAAATCAAACTCCAAGTTCTCAAGCGCAGTTTTCTTACTTTGCCCATTTGTACATTTTTATTCTTATTGAAGGAAATATTGTTTTGTTGATTTGTGAGTGTGCAGCAAAATCAACGTTTACTGACATTTACTGAAAAAAACAACAACCTTAATTCTTCCAAGCCTAGATTCAAGTTACAATCTCTGGTGCTTTTTCTGGCATTTATTGAATAAACACCAACATCATTTTTTTTTTGTATTGAGAGTGTTTTATTGGTGTTTATGAGTTAAAACTGAAAATCAGAAGTCTAAACACGTGTTTTTATATGGTCACATCTGCCAGTTATTGGGCCTCTGTGAGATGATTCAATGTTTGTTTGAGTTTCAAAATCTCTACAATAGTTAAAGGTTGCTATTTAAATTCTCCTAACTACAGCTAGTTTACATTCTTCAGTCCAAAAATAATTTTTGATATACAGGGCCTTTTTACTAAATGTTTTGAAAATGTCCAGTTTGTCAACAAAAAAATGAAAACTCGAGATTAGTTTTTTAGTAAAAAATAAAATAAAAATAAAAATAAAAATGGAAAATGTCCATGAAAACTTTTGAAAATGAACATTCCTTTCTTTCAAAAACTTTTACAGAAAATGCTTACTGTTTTCCAACCAGCCCATTTAAGAAATGGGACCATTTTCTGTTCTCTGCTAAGACTTACTTAGTTTGAGTTAGGCACTTAAAAAAAATTTTTGTCTCAGGGTATGTCTACACTACCCGCCGGATCGGCGGGCAGCGATCGATCCAGCAGGGATCGATTTATCGCATCTAGTCTAGACGCGATAAATCGACCCCTGAGCGCTCTCCCATCGACTCCTGTACTCCACCGCCACGAGAGGCGCAGGCAGAGTCGACGGGGGAGCGGCAGCAGTCGACTCACCACAGTGAAGACACCACGGTAAGTTGATCTAAGAATGTCGACGTCAGCTACGTTAGTCACATGTCTGAAGTTGCGTAACTTAGATCGATTTCCCCCCCCCCCCCCCCCAATGTAGATCAGGGGTCAGAAGATTGTGGTAGTTTTCATGAGTCGTAAAAAGGGGCATTATCTGATTGCAAAATACTTTCCTCTTTCTATGGGAAGTCATTGTCTGTATACAGCTTGTTTAATGTGCTTCACCTTTTGGGCCAGATTGACTTGTGCAAGGAGCCCTGCTTACATCTTGTGCAGCGACCGGGCTCAGTTAGCTGGGGTGAAAACAAAGCAATTAAACAACGTTGCTTGCAGCATATCCTGCCCCCATTGGGGTGTAAATGGTCATCACACGATTGAAGTCATCAGAGCTATGCCAGTTTACACCAGCTGAGGATCACTGACTGTTGTCGGACGCCTATGTCTGGTCCCTTTCAGTTGCGGTTGTCTCAAGGTGACATTGGCCCTTTAAGATGGAAGAGGGGCTCCCAGTTGGACTTAGGAGCGGGCACCTGAGTCTGAGAGTGAAGGAGACTGTATGAATCAGAGACTTGGAGAGTCAGAGGAGTCAGACACAGGCAGGGTGGGTGAGAGCTCCCTGAGACTCAGAGAGAGAGACAGGGAGCAGCAAGAAAATACTGGCAGGAGTTGCTTGGGTGAGAGCATTAGAGAGAGCTGAGTCCAGGGGCAGAATAGGAGCTGAAGAAAGCCGTTGGAGAGGACTGGCCATATCTGGGAAACCCTGCTGAATTGCAGGAAGGTTTGTGCATAGGTGCCTGGGCAAAGGGGAGGAACCAGCTTGGTCCAGGGAGACTGAGCCCAGAAACAAGAGGGTTGTTGTGGGAGGCTGGCTCCTCCTGGGCAGGTGTAGGACTCCCTGGCAGAGAGGCCGGGAGGAGTGGAATGCTGCAGGAGGGCGAGCCCCCTGGGTGAAGACCAGGGCTGCAGGAAGGCTGGTTGCTGTCAGGGAGGGAGGTCTGAAGAGAGGGGCCTTGGATCCGGGTAAAAGGGACTGGGAATAAAGTGCTGCTGTTCACTCTTGGATGGGTGATCTGGAGGCGAATGGGGAAAATCGTATGTTTATATGGGAATTGGAGAATGGTTTTACTACAAGGAGGGAGGGCTAGCTCAGTGGTTTGAGCATTGGCCTGCTAAACCCAGGGTTGTGAGTTCAATCCTTGAGGGGGCCATTTAGGGATCTGGGGCAAAAATTGGTACTTGGTCCTGCTAGTGACGGCAGGGGGACTGGACTGGACTCGATGACCTTTCAAGGTCCCTTCCAGTTCTATGAGATAGGTATATCCCCATATTCTTCTTCTAAATTTTGGGGAATTACTGCCCTAGTGTATGTGAATAAATTTGTATTGGACACTGAGAAACTGTTCTTTTCATGTGTGGACAGAAAGGGAAACCGAGGCTTGGCGCACCTGTCATGCCATGACCTGACACTGGAGGGGGTTTGAGGCAGGACCGCCCTGCTGCAGTGGTTGATGTGGATTGATGCTCCACAGGTGGGGGACTGTTTCCCTAGATCCACACATGGAGGGGACTTTCTGTGCATGGAGAGGGATCCAGTGATGTCCATGCACTTGTTCCACTGTATCCATGCACATGGTTATGGGGGGCAGGCTTAAGGTTGCACTGGGGGTGAATGTGCATCTTTCTGCTAGCACTGGATCCCAGGCTGTATTACCTGTTCTGCATCCCCCCGATATCGATCTGTGGAGCAGAACCCTTCTCCGTGGTATGTGCAGGTGGAAGAAACACTGGGAGCTCCATTGCCAGGGAACAGTTGAGAACCACAGGGGGCTGCGGGACCAATAGGGAGGCACGTTGCCTCTGCAAGGATGGCCCTTGGCCTGCTGAGGATCCCTGGGGGGCTCTGTCTGGGGCTGGCCTTGCTGCTGTTTTGGGGGGCGCTCAGGAATTTGGGGGAAATTCGGTGAGAATTCAGAACCTCGCAGCGTCGTTTTCTCCTTGGCCTCCCTCCTGCAGGTGGGGGCTGGTTCTTAGGTTTTAAATGGCACTGAAGTGGAGGAGGGCTATAGAGGGCTCGTGTCAGCATTGTCAGCGATGGAAGCAGATCTTGCAAATAAATACGCCGTTGTCAGTTGACTGAAGCTGTGGAGGCAGCCGAGGATTTTCTGTCTTTCGCAGCACTTCAGAAACGCTAAAGCCCTGGGTGCCAGAACGGTGGGCGTTGATTTTTCAAGAGGTGTTTGGAGGCAGAAAATTCAGAATTTCTTCCTTGCCAGCTTAGAGGAGTTAGAATACAGGAATAGCAATGTTCACTAATGTGCCTTCATAGAAGCTGCTCCGTGTGTTTTTATATAAATGGTACCCACAGCAGTGCTGCCCTCAAGATCCACCCCCTCTTCCTCACCTCAAACTAAACGATCCTTCCACTGTACCTGATAATTGCCTGCCTGCCTGCAGAGTTCAGGTAAAATCCTGCCTTTTTCTGAGCTGTGGTGGGAAGCAGAAGTCTTAACTGCCAATGCAGGGCAGGAAGGCTTGGAGAGGGAATGTGCCATCAGGAGTACCTTATGCAGCTCCATTACGGCCTTCCCCCTCATGGCAGCTGCCATCCATAGCCGACAGCAGCATATGCAGAGGAGTCTCGCCATGTCCTTACGAAAGTAGATAACCCTTGTCTTGCCACGCTCCTGCTGAGATATTAGCCTGTGTCCCAGCATGTCACTTGAGTGCTAGGTTAGAATCTTGCCCTGCTGCATTACCGGAAATAGAGGAGTGTCTTTCCCCCTAGCTTCCCTGCTTAGTGCACCCATACAGCAGATGGCAGGGTTTGGCTTTTTTATGCACAACAGATTTTCAGGATGTTTTAGCAGCTCACTAGCTTTAACTCACTGTTTGAAGAGGTTGCTATGTTTTCCTACGGTGCGGACTACAATAAACATACAGAGAGCAAAGTGTGCCATTAGCAGCAAGACAGTGGTCCTCTCTTTGCACTAGTGGACCTGCGTGATGGGCAGTTTTACCAGAGGGTCCTTCTGGGATTGTCAAGCAGAGACTTCAATTGTGTCCAAAGTAAATTGCTAACTGGATTCTGCAGAAAATGAGGACAAACCCAGAACTGCACAGCTTTTTCATTGCCATAAATGTATTTATTCTTGTGACATCTTTTGATTACCCTTCTGGAAACCCAATTACACGTTCAGTGCCAATACACAAACAAGTTTTAGGTATTTATGACCTGACAAGGAGCATTTGTTTCCTTTCATTTGAATACCTAGCTATTGCCACATCAAATGTCTGCTAGCAGAAGGAGAACCCATAATTGACTTGAATCCTATACAAGGAGCTAGAAGGGAACTGTGCAGTCAGAAAAGGTAGGCCAGCCTTAGCATGAGAGCAATAATATGTGTGGTTTTTTTAACAGCTCATTGGTTAAGGAGCTAAGAGGGGAAAAAAAGTGGAGGATGAAAAGATCATAAAGAATTTGACACAGAAAATTGCCAGTTAGGATTCATAAAGAAAAACTTAACTTATAAAGATCCTTTACTATTATCAGTAATACCTGTACTTTTTAAAAGCGGATTCAGTGATAAAATGAAGAATACAGACTAGATTTTGATCACAAAAACCATCTATGCATACGCTATGGGTGAAATCCCTGCCCCGGGGAATCCCAGGTGAAGTTCTGACCCAAATGGGAGTTTTGCCCTTGACTGCATTGGGGTCAGGATTTCACCCTGAAATTCCATTATTGACACAGGAGTTGATTGTATGATGCTTGACAACACACCATTTGGTATCCATCTTTTCATGCTTTCACAACCTGAAGAAGCTTGTCACTTCCACAGAATTGGTCCAGTAAAAGATATTATTTCACCTACCTTGACTCATTTTATATCCTGGGACCAACACAGCTACAACAACACTGCAGTGGAGTTAGGCAAATGCTGAGAGCTTTTAACCCCCCCAACCTCTCCGGTCTCCCATAAAGCTTTCCTTTTGGGATGATGACTTTAATTTTGCTGTGTGCTATATTGCAAAGTGACTAAAGGAAAGAGAAAAGGAAGGGAAGAGTACATGATGCAGCCCTGACTGAAAAAGAACCTTTTCTATTTCAGCCTTTCATGTTCATTGGTCATTTCAGGGAATTTAATACCTGGGACAGTTCGGATGTAACTGAAGTTGGAGCTTTCTACTAAAATCTGTAATCCTGAATGTGGCTGCCATATTCACTCTAGAGATGAGTGTGAGTCACAAAATCTGCATATCTATTTAGTCCTGAATATATAGGGCCAGATTCTTAGCTGGTGTAAATCAGCATAGCTCTGTTTACTTCAGTACAGCTACAATTGTACAATTTATACAAGCTAAAAATCTGGTCCATAAACAATTATCTTGATAAGAATTTGCCTTATTAAGGCTTGCCAAACTCATTTTCACTTAATCTTTTACACTCAATGGACAACATTTTCCCACAATGGGTTGTTTAACCTAAAAAGAAATCACATATTCATTTGCTTGTCAAGTTGAGTGGAAATAGAGAGCAGTTACTCCAGATTCATAGCGTTGTTACTGACAGAAGAATCTAGTTCAGTATGTCCAGGCTGGGCCAAGGTATATTGATAAAACATTTGACACAGTAACTGTGCTATGCAGAATTTCCATTTAACAGAAAATTCTCTGATTTCACAATTTGGTTTCATTCTGAATCAGAACAAAAGGTCAAATTTAGAAATTTCCTGCAAAACAAAATTTAAAAAAAAAAAATTGCTTCAGGTCAGTCAAAACATTTTGTTTTGATAAAATCAAAATATTTCATTTTAATTTTGACTCTATTTCATTTTTTTAATGATTTAAAAGAAATGGAAACTTGTCTTTTTGATGCACAAAATCAAAACATCACAAAAAAGTCAAAATAGAACACTCTGACATCACAACCCTTTTTTTAAATTTTTTTTTCCTGAACAAAATTTTGTCAGCCAACATATTCCTGTGGAAAGTTTCAATTTCAAGGAATTGACATTTCTGATTCAAAAATTTTCATCCGACTGTAATTATCAGGAAACAACATGATTTCATTATCATGTAATTAATGGAGATTACAGTGGGGTTTACTCAACCAAATCCCCTGCTAACGCAAGTTGGCATAGCTCCACTTAAGACAAATCTGCCCAGCGTTGTGCTAGGCACTTCATAGCAGTAGTCTGATGTGATGCAAGGAGGAAGGATGAATGGAGTTTATAGCAGTAAGATGACATGGTTTCTCAACAGGCTAGCACTCAACATGGTGGAGTAGAATTGTGGCTTTTTGGGGGAGTGGGGTGGGGTTATTTATAAAATAAGTACACCTCTACCCTGATACAATGCTGTCCTCGGGAGCCAAAAAATCTTACCGCGTTATAGGTGAAACCGCGTTATATCGAACTTGCTTTGATCCGCCGGAGTGCGCAGCCCCGCCCCCCTGGAGCACTGCTTTACCGCGTTATATCCGAATTTGTGTTATGTCGGGTCGCGTTATATCGGGGTAGAGGTGTACATACCTATGCTGATTCATTCCATGCAGACATCAAAACAGACATCTACATTTACTATGTAATCTTGAGATAGGGGCTAAAGTGTCATGCAGAATTTCGCAAACTAAACTATGAGCCAGTGATCTTATTGGGGAACTCTGGTTCACAAACGGATGGCACACTCCTTATTTCTATTTATGTATACTGTTTACATGTAAATCCACACTATGAGAAACATAGTACTGGGCCTTAATATATAATTTATGAACATGCATCAGTATGTAACCAAACATGTGTAACTGCCCATCAACATGAGTAAAGGTTACACAATCTGACCCATAATCATTAAATGCTGTTACATGATCATAATGTGTATATACATGCATGTAAAGTTCCTCATATTGGTAAATAGGGTGTATATATAAAGAAATATCTGTACGGTGCCATCCACTTTTAAGCCAAACTCCCCAAAGAGATTGTCAAGGCTGATTCCCCACTCTGGCACGTCGAATGCAGAAGGTGGGGGCCCACAAGGATTCTAAAAATTAATACTGGCCACTCCAGGCTTGTATTAAACTACCAAGGTTACAGCTTCTCTCTGATCTTGGATTGGTAGATGCTGCCACCACCCAAGTGCAAAAACCCCTTTGAAAACCCAGGAAGGCGCACTTGGGAATTCCTTCCTGTGGGGTACCCTAAAGCCCTTTCACCCCCCACCCTCCCTCCAGGGAAGAGCTGAGAAAGAAAACAGAGGAAATCAGCTGTTGCCACCAGCTAATTAAACGACATATGCACAAACCTCTTAGGACACAAAAATCCAATCCTGTTCTTATAAAAGGTAAATTTTATTAAAAACAAAAAGAAAGAAAATACATTTGGAACTTAGGCTTTTTGCTAGGTTTAAAAAAAACAACAATTACAAGGATTAAGCATCAAGATAGCTTCTTCAGGTCTAGTTTAAAGGTTACACTCAAAACAAAAGCACCTGGGGTTAGCACAGAGGAGTCCACAAGCCATAAAGAAATAAGAGATAAACCTAATTGCGTCTTCCTAGACATTTCCTGATCTACTTACATATCTGGGGTTTCAAATGAGTAGTTTCTAGTTATCATTTGATGATTTTCATACCTGGCCCAACGCTTTTTACAGCATAGTTCCAGCTCTGTCTCTGCTCTCCAGGAAAACAACACAGACAGACCAAGGGGAAGTTTTTTCCCCAATTCTAAAAAGTTCTAGCCTTCCCATTTTGGTCAGGTGCCCACTCCCTTCATTTTACCTGTGCAGGGAGACTTTTTAACCCTTTACAGGTAAAGCAAGTAGAGAACAGCCACCAAGAGGGATTTATAGCTAACTGGCTGGCTGGCTGGGTGTCCCTAAAAGGGAACTACCCCCCACCTTTCATTTATCACAGAGATCAATGAGGAATTTTGCCTTATTAACTAGTGTTATGTTAATATGAAGTACCTAGCACAATGGGTGATCTGCTTCGCTCAATTTTGGGAGGTGGAAATTAACTAATAAAAGTAAGAGTGAACCAGATCCTGGGCAGATATAAATTGGTGTTGCTCTACTGCAGGGATCGGCAACCTTTGGCCTGCAGCCCGCCAGGGAAAGCCACTGACGGGCCTGGATGGTTTGTTTACCTGCAGCATCTGCAGGTTCGGCCGGTTGCGGTTCCCACTAGCCGTGGTTCGCCGTTCCAGGCAAATGGGCGCTGCGGGAAGCAGCGTGGGCCAAGGGATGTGCTGGCTGCCGCTTCCCGCAGCCCCCATTGGCCTGGAGCGGCAAACCACGGCCAGTGGGAGCTGTGATCGGCCGAACCTGCAGATGCTGCAGGTAAACAAACCGTCCCGGCCCGCTAGCGGATTTCCCTGACAGGCCGTGTGCCAAAGGTTGCCAATCCCTGCTCTACTGAATTCAGATGAGACTGCTTGTGTGAGTAAATGCTCCCCAACACAGGAAGTGTTGCACGATGTGCTGTTTCTGTGAGAACGTGCTCATCCAGAAAAGTGAGGATGCACAATCTAGCCCTATATTCATGGGTCTCTGTCTCAGTGGATAGCTGAAAACAAACGTAGCAGGATTCATATTCATTTCTTAGCGTTTTTGTGGTAGCTGAATTAAGAGACATTATTCTCTTGCAAGATTAATAGCTCACAGTAACAGTGGTTACAGGTCTCTACTCAGTGCAAGGCTGGACTTAGTGTTTTTGCTTCTCAGTTGCCATGGGCTTTCATGGCTCATCTAGCACACACTATGGTTCCAATCCTGTGCCCATTGATTTCCGTAGCAGCAGGCTTTAGACGGTCAATTTTGCAGCACTTGAACTGCATTATTTTTCTGCCAAGTAGTAAAGAATGGAAGCATATTTTGGCTTCACAAAAAACCTGTCCAAAATATATCCTAAAATATTAGGAAATTGCCCTCTCCCTCTTTAATGAGTCATTTGGAAGATGAAAGCAATTACTAAAGGTCACAAAGTTCCCAAGGGTTTGATATTCTTGAACCTAGGAACTTCTAAGAAATGTTACATTATGAATTCTGACTTATCCAGAACCTACTGAATGTAGGCTACAGTGATATTTATTTCAGAGTAATAGCATCCGATGAAGTGAGCTGTAGCCCACGAAAGCTTATGCTAATAAATGTGTTAGTCTCTAAGGTGCCACAAGTACTCCTATTCCTTTTAGTGATATTTATGTGGGTGTGCTTACCTCATTCTCTTGCCTTTAGATGGCAAATTACGATGGCATAAGGGCTTTTTTTCACAATTCAGGAGGCACATGTAAAATTAAATTGCATAAATGTACCGTAGTTGTATGCAGTGTTGTTGTAGCCGTGTTGGGCCCAGGACATTAGAGAGACAAGGTGGGGGAGGTAATATCTTCACTGGACCAACTTCTGTTTCTTGTCTCTCGCACCAACAGAAGTTGGTCCAATAAAAGATATTGCCTCACCCACCTTGTCTTTACAAATGTACCGTTCAGTTCTAATATCTGTTAATAAACAAGGACTATGGGGCATATGTTCCCATGGCTCGCGTAGCTGCTTCCTACAAAACCTGCCTCAAAAGTCTGTGCGCTAGCCAAAAAAACCTCCTATGTGCTAGGTTGCCAGACCCAAAATATGGTAACGTGCATAAGGTCGCAGCAAGGATTCACAGATCCCACTCTTTAAAAGTAGGGATCTAATTACATCCCCTCTTCAGATGGCCTAGGTTTTGTAAACCTCTCAAAGTGTGCCTAGAACTCCACTGCCCTGTTCTTACAATCCCCTTCTTAGAGGGAGCCCAGACTCTAGGATACAAATGCTGGTAATGTTGACTTCATTGTTTTGTGAGGTGTTGGTTTGGTTGGCTCTTTGTTGTTCGTGTTTATTCCTGATGTGTATTATTTGAGTTGAAAGGCTCTTGTTATATGTTTGTGTTAAGGGAGGTCTAGCCATTTATTCTCTTTTTAAAATAAAATACTTGGCCAATCCTACAATAACAAGCTTCTGACAATTGCCTGGTGTGTAGTTTTCCATCTTCTCTTGTAATCCCTTTTTCTTCTACTTCTTTCATTCTCTCTCATGTTCTTACTGTTACAACCGTTTCTTTCTAGCAGTTGTCAATCCCTTCAGTATTCTAAATCCTTCTTCTTTGATTGCGTAAGCGGAATGTCTTTCCTCACGTCTGTAGGTTCCTTGAAGCCACATTGCCACAATGTTGCCATCCCTTAGGATTTTATCTTGTTCTATTTGGTGTTTTTTGGAAAGCCCCAGAGTTGGGAGACCTGTGATTACACAAGCATCTTGGCTTTCATTTAAAAAAAATGTTTCTATCCCTCATAACTGCAGGGAAAAACTGAAAACCCTAAAGGCTCAAAAACCCGAATACAAATAGAGCACCCAAAATGTTTCCATCTTCTGATAGTCTTTTGATTTTTAAGCCCTTCTCATTACTTTTGAGTTGGTAGTAGTGCATTGTGGATACCCGAACTCATGTTGAATATTGCCTGACCCCACAAGCAGTCTCACTGAAGTTAGTGGGACTTCTTGTGGGGTGAAGGTATTACTCAGTGAGACAAAGGGGATCTCCATGTGATCCTTAACATTTAGGGCCAGATACTGTACTCAGCTAGTGTCCATGGATCTATGCTGATTGACACTAGTTGAGGATAAAACCCTTAATTTCGAATAGTCATAATCTGCACGCTTCATTGTGTGTAGTATTTTTTTTTTTACCCTGTTCAGTTCTGTTGATAGAGCAGAACTTCAAAGAAAGAGAAAAACTATCTTAGTTTCCATTTCACTCTCTAATCCCTGGTTCTCTTTTCAGTTTCTCGCTTACCATATCTCCCTTTTGTTAAATGTCCTCTCTTCTCCATCTTTCTTTAATTACATCTAAAGTCTAGAGCTCCTCTTCCCATTCTAAATCTTATTCCCATTATCAGTCTGATAAACATTAATGTGACTCTTCCATATTTCATTAGTTTTGTTCTTGCCCATATTTGTGTGTCTCTCAAACATTAAGTCAACAGAGAGACTCCACATTGTGTCCTTATTTTGCTGTATTCAAAGTCAAGCTTGCTACCAGCCCTGAACAGGCAGCTATTTAATAGAGCGCTGCAATTAGCTTCGTTTGTTTCAGATGTTTTTCTTCCTGTCTCCTCCGTTGAGTCTGCCTTTAGTTTTGATACATCCCAAATGGGACTTCCATAGAACAGGCGTTAGAGTGGTTCCTAAGAACAGCTTGAAAAAATAAATAACTTGTATTTTTATCTTTCTTACATCAGAACTAGGGGGAAAAAAAACCTTCTTTAATTAACAAAGACTAGTCTGGCTGTCTGCACTAAAAACATTATGCTGCATTTTGAGATGCATTTACAGTGGTATGCAAATATGGCATGAAATAAATGACAAAAGAAATAAAAACGTATGTGAGGCGTTCTTGCACTGATCTGACATCTCTGGGGTCTGGAAGAAAATTCTGCTCAAGGATGGACACAATGTGAAGAGAATGTAGAAATGTTACAGTAAGACCTAGGGCCAGATCCTCAACTGGTGTAAATCAGCATTGCTTTGTTGAAGTCAGTGAAGCTGTGCTGACTTACACCAGTTGCAGATCTGGCCCCATCCCAGCCTGGGGACCGGGCATGCTGGGTTCTGGAGAACGAAACACAATGCACACTGCAGTCTTTGTGCACTGTGGATGACGCTCATGCTTTGGTAAAGGGCCCATTCCTAGAGCCCACGTGACAAGAAGGTGTCATGCAAGTGAGCTTCTTCAGCACCTTCGCACCGGGAGCGGGTGAGTCCCACAGCCACTTCAAAACCCACCTGGATGATTTAGAAGAGGAGCTGCTCCACCTAGACCTAAGTAGATCCAGTAACTAGGAACCTTCACGTGAGGGGCACCAAGGAGCAGCATCCACTCTTCAGGCCTGTCAGCTGGGGTATTAGCCATGACAGCATCGTGCGCTGACGCAGAGGGGCTGTGCTTCACTGCTGTGGCCTGCCCTGGTGTTTGGGGGATGGTTCTGTTATCTTCAATCCCCATTTCATTTCCATGTCCTACGTCTCTTCATGCTTGGTGGGGGTTGGAATTGAACACATAAGCCCCTGCGATGCCCAAAGGCCTTTCTGCTCCCAGCAGAGGTGTATGCATGGATCTGCTCCAATCAATATTCACCTCAATTGTGATGGTGTGTCAGATGGAGCAAGGGACCGGAGGGTGTGGGAGCAGTGTGGGTCTGTCTGGGAGTGGATCTTCAGTCTCAGGGCCGGCTCCAGGCACCAGCTTAACAAGCAGGTGCTTGGGGCGGCCACTCGGGAGAGGGGCGGCACGTCCAGGTATTCGGCAGCAATTCGGCGGAGGGACCCTCACTCCCACTCGGAGCGAAGGACCTCCTGCCGAATTGCCGCTGCAGATCGCGACCGCGGCTTTTTTTTTTTTTTGGCTGCCTAGGGCGGCAAAAACCCTGGAGCCGGCGCTGTTCAGTCTGGAACTGAAGTGGTGCACAGTGGCTGTTTTGTTAAGAATCAGATACTCCTGAACACTGATTCAGATAACGGTACAGGCAGCCAGCTGTGAAAAGGATAGGAACTGGGGCTGTCAGGTGAATATTTTTTCCACTGTACACAAGTGTATTTCTTTCACTCTCTTTTGACTGGATCAGGATCTGGCCTACAAAAAATGAAAAAGAAACCAATTGACAGCTACTATAGTATAGGTCACAGAGAAAAACTGTATTTTCTCTTGGGAATTTGGTTTTGCTTTTCACGGTATAGTGGCTTTATACTGTACATAGATTTCAGATTCTCTGAGCATCAACACAGTAATGATTTAAGATAAAAATTCTGTTAAACTAGTGTTGCTCTGTGGATAGTGTGGTCTAATTCTTGCTTTAGCATTGTTTATACCTGTAAATGAACAGATTTATGCTAATATGGACTATTAGTCCTCATCAAGGTGTAAATGAGACAAACAATAGTAAGAGGGACTTTAATATCTTTAAGCAATGTCCAGTCAAATCAGAGTTATTTGCCTGAATCTCACAGGATAGTTTGTGTTGCTACTTGGGAAATATGTGCTGAGTGCTTGCAAAGAGCATACAAGTGGAGATAAATGTCTCGTCAAGCACTGTTGTTCTTTCCACAGTAGCCATATGTGATGGCCTTCGCTTGTGGGGAGCATTGCCTAGTGGTCAGGCTTAGGGCCTTCAAATTGCAGAGGGGAGGTTGGTAGGGGAGCTCGGGCCCTCCCATTCCACCAGACTCCAGCCCAGAGCCCTGTGAGGACTATCAAAGTTCTGATAGCTGGGGTTACCTTCCCTGGGCCACTTTCTACCAACCCATGGTTGCCCAAAGCTTGCTGTCTATGATTAGATGTGCAGGTGGTCAGCTCAGTGCTTGGCACCTCCTTGTGGCCACGCATGGCGTGGTAGCTCCCTCTGTCTCGGGGCAGCAGCTGACTCTTCCGGTGGCTTGGCCTTCAGCCCGGTCAGTTCCAACTAGGGTGACCAGACAGCAAGTGTGAAAAATCAGGACAGGGGGTGGTAATAGGAGCCTATATAAGAAAAAGACCCCAAAATTGGGACTGTCCCTGTAAAATCGGGACATCTGGTCACCCCAGTTCCAACTCTCTCCCCTGCTGGGGTAGTCCGTAAAGAAAGCAAGAGGAATTAACGCAAATAAACTGAGTCCATATGTGGGAGGGAATGCCTCCCTCTGAGGGCGTCCCTGAAGCAGGTCCTCCCTTCCCTCAGGGAGGGACCTTTGGTAGGGAGAGATTCTGCCTTCCCTCAGCTCTTCTCTCAGGAGCTGCGAGGTGCACGTCTGCTCTCTTTCCTGCTCTGCCCCCAAGGGAGCTGTTCTGCATCCTTTAACTTCTCCTCCAGTCTGTGCATGCCTTGCAGGTGTGGCGGGGCAGGGCTGGCTGAGCCCAGAGCAGCCCCTTAATCCCTTCTTGCCCAGTGTGGGGTTTGTGTACATTAAGGTATTACATCCCTAAAACCCCACGATGGGCAGTTACACCTACCCAGGAGCAGGTAGGGAAGAGGATATTGATTCTGAGTCACAATCTGCTGCCTGGTTTCCCCCTGCTCCAAGAGGGTGGGAGTCCTTTGTGCCAACCCTAGACCATCATCACTCCGCTCCCGGTTTTTCATTAGTTGTCCCCCATATTTGTTTGGTTCCTGGGTCCAGTAGTCCCTCCCGCTAGGCTTGGGGAGGGGCCTTTAGAAGTGGGCGGGCTTGCACCCGCCCACCTCCCGGGTTTTCCAATAAGGCCAACCCTAGACTTGGTGATGGGTACACTCCCCAGCACAATGGTGTAGCAGCAATGCCCTGCTCATTGGGGGGCGGAGGAGATAGCCAAGGTTCCATTCACTCTCCACACCTTCTCCACCCACCCATGCAGGATGGGGGAGTACTGGCCCTGCGGAGGGTGCATCTCATGCTGCACTGCTACCCATGGTATGGGTAGTCAGTGCAGGGTAATGGGGGGGATACCGTACACCTCTGCATGGGTGTGCAGGACTGGACACAATGAGGCCCTAGGGGAGTTAAAGTTTGGCTAGTATTAAGGTGGATAGAGCACCGGACTGGGACTCAGGAGACCTAAGTTCTATTTCTGGCTCAACCACTGGCCTGCTTGATGAGCTTGGACAAATCATGTCGCTCCTGTGTGCCTCAGTTTTTCCATCTGTAAAATGGGGATAATGATACTGAACTCCTCTTTGTAGAGTGCTTTGAGATCTGATAAAAGCTAGGTGGTATTATTAAATCTATGTTTAAAAAGTAAAATTAAACCCTTGGAAAATACAACACAATATTCTCTGTAATTGTTTCCCTATGTAGGAGAGGTCACGTAGCATGTCGCTTTTGTTCTCTTAAGTGCAATATGTAGAAGTCATCTGAAGTGTGAGATGGTGGTCGAAAGTACATGATTTTTATTGAGTAGTAAGGAAAATAGTCGCCATAAAATTGATGGTGCAAGTCATCACTGAGTGCACAGCATCCTTCTTATTCACACACACTTTTCAAAATGTCCTATCCACAATCTTGTAGCTTTTTCCACTGTGAAGTTAGGATGTTCTGTTTGGTGAAGTTCTCTTTTGCAGACGGTAGCCAGGAGCTAATTATTGCGAGACAAGGGATGCATAAAAAAACAATACACAGAGGTTTTGTTGAAAAATGTGAACCACAGTAGAGTGCTTGGCAACACACGAAATAGGCTAAATAATTTTGGTTTGAAATGAGTCCCTGGAAAATCAATATATCAAACTATATTGGTGGAGATGGGGTGGGGGGAAAAAGGCCAAAGCAGATCTGCAAGGAAATAATGGGGCTATATGACAATGGTTCCAATATTGCAACGAGGAATTGTTACTCCTGACTGGTATGCGATGTGCAGGACCGAACCTGCCCAGAGCTCACTGAAGGCTGAGGTCTAACAGTAGCATTACTAGGGGACAAAAGCGCAGTTAGTGAAGTGTGCATTTTCAATGAATGGGTACCAATGTGTATTTCAACTTTTCCTTATAGGAGACAGAGCTGCTAGATCTCAGCTTCGTCAGAGATGCCAGATGTGGGAAACACGCCAGAGCTCCGAAGGTAGGAACTGCTGTTGTGTACATACCAGGGGTTGCACTGATAACTTAGATAAGGTGGCTTGGAAATTATATGCAGCAGTTAGAAAAGTTGCCCAACACAATAAATATCATTTTGCTTTTTTCTTCATTTACACGGTCTGTGAGAAGAGGCGTTGAGATGGTTGCGCCATTGAGTGTTGAGCCTGTGTGTACAATTCCGATGAATGTTTTATTTGCAGTGAATAAACAAACAATTGGAAACTCATGCATTATTTCGAAAGATCCAGTCAAAATGATGGAAGCCCTTAACTTCCCTATTGGTTGAGTGTTTAGTTTAAGTTCTCCCTTGCATTTGGTACTGGATGTTTGCCTGCCTGTTGAAGCCAATTAGTCTTTTTCATGTGACTTCAGTGGTCATTGAATCTGTCCCTATGGATCCAGTTAGGTGGTTTTTTTGTACCTTCCTGTTGAATGTTGTTGGTAGAAATATGTTTTCTGTAGTGTTGGTTTTGGACAGATAATTCACATTGGAGTGGAAAATCCCTAGTGCACCGTTCGAGTAACTGGACTGTACCCTAGGGAAATCCACAGAGGTTGTAGAAGGAAAGAAAATCTCTCCAGGGCTGTGGAAATGAGTCGCTGCTGCTTCACAGCTGCTGCCGAAGCTTCAGGGTTGCAGCAGCCTCTGGAGTTGCAATTCCTACCCTGGCCTCAGGGGAGGAAGTGGATGATTGATTTGCAGTTGATCCTCTCCTTCCACAGTCCTTTCTGCCCCTTCTGTGCTCCACCCAGCTGTGTTGCAGGATGCTTTCCCATGAACTGCTCAGGTTTTGTCAGAATATGTTTTAGCAGCATGAGTGGCAAGTGCTGTGTATTTGAACATATCTGATGGTTATCTTCAAATGTATTTAAATCTGGTTTTCAAAGCTTTCCATATGGTGCCAGCAGCATTTGAAATTCTGAATTGTAACTGAAATGCTCCAGAAGTACTTTATGACATCCACATTAATATCAAATTAGTTCACCATGATTAATGGTTTTATGATGAATAGTAATAAAAAATTAACGAGGGCTGGAACATTATTTTTAAAACTGTTACCCACCTTTCTATAAGGCATTCAAGTTCTTCTAGCAAAAATGTTTTTAGCTAAGATTTATGTGCAGCCATTGATTTGGGGGCTTTTGTTTATTAGGTTACATAAGGGCTGTTTTTGTTATCGTGTATTACCAGCTCGAGTGCAGTGGCATTAATTGAAGGGTACCAGAAAACCAGGACTTCCCTCCTGGTGTAATGCCTCGCACCTGTGTGAATCAGCCTGCCTTTCATCGCTGGTTGCGTGGGATCGCTGATTGTGTGACACAATAGATGCACCACCTGCATTGGCAGTTTGACAGGGCCATGTTTACCCGCTGGAGCAAAATGCTCATTTTGGGATCAGTTGTGCCCATTATGCACCGGTCCATGTTCTGGGCACTATGGGCCAAGAGGTGTAAATCACGGGCGAATGGATGTTTCAGGAGACTCTGTGTGACAGATCCACAGTAGCAGCTCATACTTTGAGATCTGGACATCACTGGTTCAACCCCAGGAGTGTTGGCCCAGATGGCGGCCGTCAGAGAGGTGTACTGACTCCCAAATCTACCAGAGGTGCAGAAGCACTTTTCCACCGCTACCCTCCTGAACAGGTCGCAGTGTGCCCTTCCCATGGACCCTCTACTTCCCTACCATTAAGTACTAGTGAGAATAATCCTTGCATTCAGGTGAGGGCAAGGACTGTAATTGTGGCCAGCCCCTGCATGGAGCCTATTCAGGAGAAAGTTCCTTGCACTTAGCACCCATGTAAAGGCATAGCACCCATAATCTACTCATCCTACATCATTCCTGAATGTATGATATAGAAGTATTATGGTCCAGATGCTCAGCTTCTGTAAATTGGCGTAGATTCATTGAAGCTGACTTAGACCAGCTGAGGATCTGGCTGTGTATGTAGTGTTGTAGGCACTCTCCATACAGGGACATGTGGTAAGCCTATATGATCTGTGTCTTGGCTGTCTTAGAGACCATGTGATATTTAAGTCATGGCACAAGGTCCAACGGTTTGTATCAGAAAGAGGATTTGGATGGAAGGTTCATTAAATGGGTAGAAATAACTTTTTTTTCTTTAAAAGCAGCAAAGAATCCTGTGGCACCTTATAGACTAACAGAGGTTTTGCAGCATGAGCTTTCGTGGGTGAATACCCACTTCTTCGGATGCAAGTTTTTCTTTGAATTCCTCTAATTTCTGATGATTTGGGGTATTGAATTTGGTGACTCTGTTTCCTACCAGTTTGAGTAAGCTCATTTAATTTTGTGTGTTCATAATTATAAATGCTTGTAGATTGGGCCTCTGTCTTACAAGGGCCTGATCCAAAACCCATTTAAGTCCGTAGGAGTCTTTACACCACCTTCAGTGATCTTTAGATCAGGCTCAAAGGTGGACAGAAATAAAGTGATCATCTGTATCCAGCACCAGCTTTTCGAAGGTCCTATTGATTGATTTATTTTTGTGTTTAAATAATAATACCAAAGATGCCTGTACAAGGCACTAGGTACCCTAACACATCATTAGTATTGCAACAAAGTCTCAGCAGCATTCAAATCATTATTTGAAAAGCACAGCCAGCCACATATAAAAAACCCAACCTCCTTTCCACCCGTTCATTATTCCGGGACGCTCTTCCTCCACCCTCTTCTGAACCCCTATCAAACAAAAGGGGGGTGTTTCTTGGGTCACCTTTAATTACTGTGTCCTTGTATTGTATAAAGTTAATCTTTGGTAGTAAGTGCTGGCATCTTTAAGTACAGGAAGTAAAACTGCTCATTTCTAGGCCTATTTCAAACTCGTCTGTGTGTATTGTTTTCAACAATTGTCTTCCACTGGTCAAAAGAGCCATATTTTGTGAATTGTTTTGTATGTGTTTTGTAATCTCTAATGTGCCTTCTTAATTGATATAAAAAGGAATATTCTTTTCCTTTGGTCATTTTTAGCCGTAGGGGGAAAATATTCAACTCCTTTTCTCTTCTTTTATAGTGGGTAACATTGCTAGTCTTTCTGCCAACCTATCTCACTCTGTCTCAAACTGTCATCCTATGTTTTGCTCTGATAACAATCATTAAAGCTAAGCTATGGATTTATGTGCTGTGGAAGGCTGGTAGGGTGGGAGCAGCCTGTGCTCTGGAGAAAGGAAATATTACGAAGGTGGACGTTTTAATACCTGCCGGGGCCATAATGTATAGTGCCTGTTACGCCTCTTGGGAAGGCGTAATCTGTAAACCCTTTTATACTCCCCTGTAGTTGTGATAAAAAAGGACATTTTCCTGGACATGGTCCCCCAAGACATGTTCTTTCCATTCAGGTACCAATATGAACCTCATCACCATGGCATTTAAGCCTCCTCACAGTCTTTAATGTATTTTTCCTCCCATCATCCTTTGAGGCAGGGAAGTTCTACTCCCCTTTTACAGGTGTAGGTCACAGGGCAGGTTAAATGCCTTTCTCAGCATCACCCAGGAAGTCAGCTGCAGAGCCAGGGATTGATCCTAGGTTCCCTGTGACCCAGTCTAATGCCCTATCCATGACTAGACCCTCCTTCCTTTCGCTGCAGACAGCATGATGGGTTCCCCATGTCTGCACTCCCGAGCACTGCAGCTCAGTTTTGTGGCTCCCCTCTGCTGGGGTGCCTGAGGAAAGAAGGGACCGTTTCACACCCACTGCTCCTCCCGAGCACCCACTCAAGCATTATTTGAACCTTCATGTTTTCCTAGGCTCAGCATCAGCTGCTGGGTGTGAATATACCAACTTCTTGATCCATCTCATTCATTCTCCAGAAATCGACTGAGCATTTTGTTGTCTCGCACGCGTGCAATGTGCTCTATCCAATGCCTTTCTGCAAGCGGAGCGGGTGAACTCCTGGCCCCACTTTGCGTAATGGCAAATCTTTGGTTGGCATCAGCGGGGCCAGCATTTTATCCAGTATCCGGAACTACTGCTCACTGAGACTCCAACAGTGGTATTTGACCACTTGCTCAAGTAGGAGTGGTGCAGAGGAGTCTCGCCCTTGGAAAGCTCCAGGGAAGGACTGTGCTTCAGGAACAATCCCTCCTAGTGTGCAAGGGGACACTGTAGGTTGTACTCCAGATGCACCTGGCCAACTATGACCTATGACTCCCTTGGTGCCAATTGGCAGAGGGCACATGGGGTGCATAGAGTTTTACAGAGATCCCCCTGGATCAGATCCCCTGGATCACTAAAAGGTGGCATGGAGGGTCTCTGCTGTCATCATAATCATTGTGGAGTGTATGCATAGATAGTATTTACCAAGGTATGTATGTATACTGAAAAGTATGTTCTTAAGGTAAGGCAGGTCACTGGACAGGTTCCTTCTAAGCAGGAGGTAACCGAGACTTCTCTCTCTGTCTGGTTATGCGTGTACTGGGCATTGCATACTGAGCCTGATACCAGTTGAAAGATTGCCAACTCTACAAGAGAGGACATTGCCAGGAAGAAATAAACAGCTGGAGGGAATCCTGTTTACGAGTAAAAGCAATGGATTATGGGGGGTCTATCTGGGAGAGCAGATATAGGTCCACTCTCGGTCCTTCACCTGGACAAGCTGACAGCAAGTCTTGTCTCATGAGAAAGGGATCACAGCCTGCCTAGCTGGAAAGCGCTGGTGAGCAATACTTTATTAGACATGAGAAAATCTTGTTAATTAAGTCTAAGCTGTAGAATGCGTGTTGCCATTTTATGTTATATGTAACCGTTTGTTTCCAATCTTCTACTTGCTATCCCTCGCGTCTCTCTACATCGTTAAATCCATTTTTGCTTGTGTTCACTATGAACTGAATTCAGTGCTGTGTGTGCAGCAGAGTGGGGATTGGAGGCCCGGGTGGTAAGTTGGGCTGTCCTGTTCCTTTGGGAGCAGCGAATTTGGGAGTGTCCCATGGAACAGGGATGGGACACTTGGAGGGCTGAAGGGGTGGGCTGTGCCTATCACTAACTCATAGAGAGAGCGAGGCCTGTGCAGGCCTAGAGGGGAGGGGTTGTGTTGCTTGTGGCTGGTGAAGTTGGGGAGAGCACCCCCTGCGGGCACAGACAAGGCTTCCTCATACTAAGGGGCAGGTGGTAGCGAGGTGCCCCCATAGCCACGGGTACCCCCAGGAAGTGTCACACCCACCCTTCCCCATTCTTTTTGCCCCCTTTTATCGGATGATGTTTGTCCACAGGACCTTGTCATGATTTAGCCCTAAACATGGGCCTGATCCTGCACCTCCAGCTCAGGCCAGATTTCCACTGATCTCAGCTGGCAAGGAAACAGAAAGATTTGTTTTCATTGAATTTCCCTGTTCATTGCCTTCACTAGCGGCGTACGCTGAATGTTCCACATAGGTGAAAGAGGGCTCAACCAGTCCCTACATGTAAAGAAACTGAGTGAAATTCAGGGGTTGTAAACATGGAAGTGAGGCCCATTGTTTGTATTGTTATTTACAATTCAACAACACCTAGAAGCCCCAGCCGCGATCTTTGGCCATTGTGATGGTCACTGTACATTCACATACTCAGAGCTCCTGCCTCCTGTAATAAATAGAGAAGACAGACAAAGAGTCAGAGGAAGGGAGTGATATCCCCATTTTACAGATGGGGGAACTGAGGCAAATGTATATCAAGGACCAGATTTTTAAAGGTATTTAGGCACCTAGAGATGCAGGTGGACCTTTAGTGGGATTTTGAATGGGAGTTAGGCACCTAGGCACTTTTGAAAATCCCACTAGTGGAGCCTCAATATCTTTAAAAATCTGGCCCCAACTGACTTGTGGTAGAGGGTTTTAACCACAAGCCAATCCTTCCTATCCCCCAATTTTTAAAGGATTTATTCTTCTCTCTTCAACCTCAAAACACCAGACTCAGAAATTATGGCAATATTTCCCACCTAATTGTGGTGTTCGTGCAAAGTCTTATGCTTTAGTTAGAGGGTGCTGGTAACCAAGGACAAATATCAAGCGCCACCAGCATTGCAGTGAATTTGCAAATGAGAAGATAAATGGA
Source organism: Platysternon megacephalum (assembly GCA_003942145.1). Classification (NCBI taxonomy): domain Eukaryota; kingdom Metazoa; phylum Chordata; order Testudines; family Platysternidae; genus Platysternon; species Platysternon megacephalum. Next base: position 3,588,098 of record QXTE01000065.1, on the reverse strand, counting down.
ACTAATGTTCTAAAAAAACCCAAAAGAGACCTTTATAATTGTGAATTAGGAGAGGTGTCTTGATTCCAAATATAATGGGAGATATACAGGGCCGAGGGAATAATAAGATGATGATGATGATAACCTCTGATTTTTAATAAGTTATTAGAATCATTTAAGAAGGAAGCAAAAGTAATTTGGGGAGCAGGAGATTAATAAGTGATTCATCTTTAAACCAGAAGGAATAATTGTTGATGTAGATTCATTTCTGAAACATGAAATGCTCGGGGCCTCATCCCATAGTCCTTACTCAGTGAAAACTCCCATTGACGTCAGCCAGATTAGAACTCCAGCAAGGGCAGGCCCCAAGCTATTTATGTTTCAAAAATGCTGAAGCAGATTTGTAAATCAATAGTTACTCCTTTGAATTCCTTATTCATTTCCTCTTGTCATCCCATCTACCTGGTAGCAACCTCTGCAGTTTTATTTCAGCATGAGTTGCTGGGAAAGGCCTGTTTTTGTTCTTTTACTTGGAATGGTCCGGGTACATGACTATAGAAGAAAATTAAATATCTACATGCAATGAAGAGAAAAATTGGTTCTTGTGCAATAAAACAGACATTGCTGTGGACATTCATATGCTCTGATGTGAGGTGTAGATGTGTCAATAATCTATAAATTCTTAAATGTAGGAACATAACTAATAATATCATAAGATACTAAATATCAGTTGAACGATTAACTGTTGAAGAATTTGCATCTGCAGTATGCTAATAGGACTGTAAAATACACACTATTTTTGACCATTTTGAAATTCTTGAGACAATAACAGTTTCTATGGAAACTGAAATCTTCATGTAACTATATAAGGGTTTCAGTAGCAAACAGAAATATTAGGACGAGTTGGCGGGGCTCAGGAAGAATCCCTTTGGCAAATGTTCACCTTTTAAAACTTTTGATGCATTTGATTATTGCTTTTTCCCTCACACCAGCATTGATCGTTCAACAGGAAATGAAATATTTTACAATGACAGATAGTAGAGAAACTTGAGAAAATTAAATAATAAATAAATAAAGGGACTGTTCTGAAAGCCTAAAATAAATAAACAGGGCAACCCGCAGTACTTCAGATTTTCAGCCCTGCAAACGTATTTCCAGTTAACATGGTAAAAATCCGCTAAGCACAGTTGGGGGGGGATAGCTCAGTGGTTTGAGCATTGGCCTAGTAAACCTAGGGTTGTGAGTTCAATCCTTGAGGGGGCCACTTAGGGATCTGGGGCAAAAATTGGTCCTGCTAGTGAAGGCAGGGGGCTGGACTTGATGACCTTTCAAGGTCCCTTCCAGGTCTAGGAGATTGGTATATCTCCTATTATTAACCTTTTGAAATGTCAGGTGTTGTGTTCGCAACTCTTGTGATCTTGCAATATTTGGCATTTTTCTCAAAGCCCCAGCTTCTGGAGTCAGGTGACCTGGGGAAAATCTCCAGCTCTCGATTTAAAAAAACAGGAAGTTTCTAGCATTCGTGCCTGTGGAGAAAAGCTTGAACATGTGAACCCTAAAAGCTCAAAAACCAGAGAGGCAAATAAAAAGGATCCCAAGTTTCTTACTTTTTAAAGTCTCATGACTTTTGGGCGGGGTCACTCGTGAATTTGAAATGCTTGGGGGTTTTACTGCACTCGATTTTCTACTCTGTTGCACTGTTTTTTTGTCATTGACAAGTGTAATGGAGTGGAGAATCAGGCCAGATGTGTATTGAGATTTCTTTAGCAGTCTCCCTCTCTCTTTGTTTTTAACCCTGTCTTCTGAATTTACAAACTGGGATTTTAGAGCACTGTTTCAGACTCATTCAGAGCATGCATAAATAAATAACACATGGTTGTTCTAACTCAGGGGTAGGCAACCTATGGCATGCGTGCCGAAAGCGGCACACAAGCTGATTTTCAGTGGCACTCACACTGCCCGGGTCCTGGCCACCGGTGCGGGGGGGCTCTGCATTTTAATTTAATTTTAAATGAAGCTTCTTAAACATTTTAAAAACCTTATTTACTTTACATACAACAATAGTTTAGTTATATATTATAGACTTATAGAAAGAGACCTTCTAAAAACGTTAAAATATATGACTGGCACGCGAAACCTTAAATCAGAGTGAATAAATGAAGACTCTGCACACGACTTCTGAAAGGTTGCCGACCCCTGATCTAACTTATGGATAAGGTCCTAACTTCTGATACAGCTGATCAAATAGGAATTACAAGAAACCATCGGGATAATAAATATAGTTGAGGCATTTGTCTTCTGTGTGAACCCTGTCCTGAAGCAGGATTTGACCACTATTTTCTGTTTGCAAACATGGTCTGGTGCTTTGTGCAGTGTATACTTTAGAGGGGAAGTTTCTATAGTCTGACGTTGAATGGGGTCTGATTTAAGGGAGTGAGTGTGATACCAATGAAATATGAAAGATCGTCTTGGTTTGGGGTGTTTCTTTCTCTCTCTCTCTCTAACTCCCTGTTGTTCATTTGATTCCCAAAAGAGCCAGGAAGGAAATGTCTGCACTGGAACTGGAAGGTATAATTTCCAGCTCCATGAGACATCCCCGCGCTAAGTCTGATCAAGCTAGCGGGCTAAAAATAATATCGCTGTGGCAGGATGGGGCCAGTCACTTAAGTATGGCAAGCTGCCAAGCATGTTACTCCGGTGGCCTGCCTGTTCCGCCGCTTACACTGCTGTATCTACAGTGCTCTTTCTAGTGTGCTAGCTTGATCAGAGATAGCATGGGTATGTTTACCTGGGCTGGAAGTTACACCTTTCCTGACACCTAGGAATCAGTCATGTTGCTTTAACCACCAATTGACCCAAAAAGATAGGGGCTAATTGTCCTTGTTAAATTCTCAACAAGCCCTACCTGGACTCTGAAGAAAGTAGATTCGCGGGCCAATCAGGCCTAGAGAGGGCTGGATAAAATCATCTTCTGGCTTCGGGAGAGCTACCATTCAAATGTTGGAAGCTACTGGCCTCCTGCTTCCAAGTGCTGGCAGTTGAGCTGCGGGGGCTGGAGCTGAAACCTTGGAGGACAGTGGGCTGGAAAACCACCAGAAGGGGCAACTGTGATGATCTAATCCAGGGGTCTCAAACACGCGTCCCGCAGGGCTATTGCATGCGGCCCGCGAGCTCCTCCCGGCCCCCCGCCCTCCTCCAACGTTTACCTGGCCGACCCGCACCGGGGGCAGGGCAGGCTCCCTGCTTGCCTGCCCTGCTGCCGCGTCGCACCAGGAAGCAGCTGGAACCTGGGGGAGGAGGGGCGCAGGGGTGTGTGTGTCTGTTGCTTCAGGCACTGCCCCCAGCAGCTCCCATTGGCCACAGTTCCCCATTCCTGGCCAATGGGAACTGCTGGGGGTGGTGCCTGAAGCAACAGCCACACACACCCCTGCGCCCCTCCTCCCCCAGGTTCCAGCCGATTCCGGGTGCGGCGCGGCGGCAGGGCAGGCAAGCAGGGAGCCTGCCCTGCCCCCGGTGCGGGTCGG
>QXTE01000065.1:3538770-3584486 GCA_003942145.1 Platysternon megacephalum | reverse complement strand
CACCCCACACCCCGACCCCCTGCTCTGAGCCCCCTGCTGCACCCTGCACCCTGACCCCCTGCCCTGAACCCCCACCGCACCCCTCCTGCACCCCAAGCCCCTGCCCTGAGCCCCCTGCCGCACCCTGCACCCTGACCCCCTCCTGCACCCCTCACCCCAACTCCCTGCCCTGAGCCCCCACCGCACCCCACACCCCTCCTGTGCCCCCTGGGAGCAGGGAGGGGGCAGGGAGGGGGCAGAGTTGGGGTGGGGATTTCGGGGAAGGGGTTGGAATTGGGGCAGGGAAGGGGTGGGAAGAGGCGGGGCAGGGGCGGGGCCTCATGGAAGGGGTGGAGTGGGGGCGGGGCCGAGGGCGGCGGGAGGGGGGGAGGTGTCAGTAAATGCGGCCCTCGGCCCAATGTACTAGTCCTCATGTGGCCCTCGAGGTAATTTGAGTTTGAGACCCCTGATCTAATCTGACCTCCTGCCATAGAACTTCCCCAGAATAACTCCTAGAGCACATCATGGGTAGCCTGCATTGTGACTTGGGTTGGGATGTTTTTGAAATGTTTTGGCACGTGTCCTCTCCCAGCTCAGGGAAGGACAAATAAAACTTGTATTCTACCCTCTAGGGAGAGAGGGAAAGCACCTGTGACTTATTTTGTGTGGAGGCCACACCCACCACTCAAGGTGGCCCTGTGACAATAGTCAAGTTATTTTTTTATCATTTGAACAAAAGAGGCTTTTGTTGTCTTTATCACATTTGAAAGCCTGAGTGGTTCTTTTCTTTGTGATCAAGGCTGAACTAGGGCAATTATGCTGTGTTTAATAGCCTCCCTGATAAGACAGCATGTGGGAAATGGCGCATAGCCTTTTTCTTCTACGCTATAAATCCCCTAGAAAAGTTAGCTGCCTACTAGAATTTTATCGGAAGGTAGATCAGGCCCTAGTTTTGCAGCCCAGCAAGATTTCTGCTGCTCTGCCTGTTTCAAATGTTGGCATCGCTGCTATTTATATCCCTTGATAAATTCATGTCATTTTTCCCTTCAATAACCTTGGCGTTAAGTTAGAAACTCTTATGTAAATTACACCTTAGTAGGGCTCTATTTCTGCCAACAATAAATAATAGCAGATTGTGCACATTGCCCATCTTCTCTTCACCCAAGCTCATTTGAATTCACTCTACTTAAATACAACAGTGGCATCTTTTCCTGCATAGCATTTCAGTTTCACGTTAACAATAATGAAAGTTAAACATATTTTTCCCCCTCTGGCAGTTGGCATAGCTGTAAAAGGAGAGTTGTCTTCAAAAAGCAAAATAAACATGTCAAGAAGTCTTTCCTCTGCTGCAGAAAGTCGGATACACACCATGCTGTGTGTGTTTATTGGAGGGAGATGTTGATTTAAGTTAAAGCAAGTGTGATTTTTGCTATGGGTTGGAATTGTCTGTACGCTTTACACCTGAATGGAATTTTTACCTTGTGAGTTCCCAGTCGCATGACACTGGAGTTTAAATAACTGGAGTGCAGCAAAGAAAGTGATAGAGGAAGTTTGCCTTTAGAGCATGTTTCCTGTAGAAGAACACATTCCTTGCTTGTGAATTCTTTGCAAGGTGTGGAGGAGAGGTCTTTGTGGACAGAGTACTTGAGATGAGTTTAGGAAGGTGCAGTCAACTGATAGTCAACTAGAGGGAGGGCTGAAAAGGAAATGCTGGATTTAGGCCATGTCTACAGGAGCACATATATCAGCAAAACTTTTGTCGCTCAGGGGTGTGGAAAAAACGCCCCCCTGAGTGACATAAGCTTTGCCAGCATAAGCATTGTGTGTACACTGTTGGCGGGAGACGTTCTCCTGCCTGCATAGCTACCGCCACTTGTTGAGCTGGTTGTAATATGTTGACTAACGCGGCTATGCGAACATTCTGGCAGTGGGGTACAGCTGGGCCATTGTAAGCTTGCAAGTGTAGACATGGCCTAAGTCTGCCCAGGGATGAGTCTGGGTTGGGGAGTTCACCTTGCTTACCTCAGATCTCCGCACAATGGGTTGGAATCCTTTGACTTTCAGTAGGACTTGTGCTCCTCAATCCCTTAGACACTTGTGAAAATCTCCCTCGGAACTGTTCCAAGGTGGTGAGAAGCGTGATGAATCCAGACGATCTACAGCAGTGATACTCAGACCTCAGTGGTTCAGGAGCCAAATTAGTGATCAACATTACCCAAAAGAGCCACAGCAGTGTGAATTCATTGTTTCATTTACTATATTACTATATATTCATATTTAAACAGTGTGACAGGGAAATATTTAATGTGTGTATGTGTGTATTATTCTCAGAGCAAAATGACTGATCAAGTACTATTATTTTATCAACTACAATTGGTTAATAACATAGTAAAAGCATCCTGATTGGTTAATAACTTAGATTGGTTAATAGTTAAATTGGTGTTTTAATATGTGCCGCAAAGAGCTGCAGGACACCCATTAAAAAGCCACTTCTGGCTTGCAAGCCTCAGTCTGAGTATCACTGATCTACAGACAGGAGCATTTCTCTGTGAAAAGTTTTCTAGACAGTCTATGCATAAAACTAGCTGGATCCACAACAGTTTGACTGCTTCCATGGCTCGTCTTTGTGTCCTTCTCACACTCCTTTTCTGTATACCTCCATATTGCCCCTCACACCTAGGTCACCCGTTCTCTTTGTGAGAGAGCAAACATCTCATGTTAGGTCTGGTCTACACTAGAGTGGGGGATTGATCTAAGTTACGCAACTTCAGCTACGTGAATAACATAGCTGAAGTCGATGTACTTAGATCTACTCACCACAGTGTCTTCACTGCCGTGAGTCAACAGCTGACTCTCCCCCGTCGACTCCGCCTGCGCCTCTCACTCTGGTGGAGTACCGGAGTTGATGGGAGAGCGCTCGGCGGTCAATTTATTGCATCTAGACTAGACGACCCCTGCTGGATCGATTGCTGCCCGTAGATCCTGCGGGTAATGTAGACAAGCCCTTAGCAAACACCTACCCTTTCCTCTTTCAAATCTCTCCTCAAAACACACACCTTCCAGGAAGTGTATCTCAACGTTACCTGCCACCCGGTGAAGTGCTGTTATTTATTTAAAATCCCAACTGCTTCACTGCTAGGTGATGGATCCTTATCTTGCTGACATGGTGTTCTTTATGTCTCCATTGTTGTCTGCTTGTATAAGGGGTCTGCTTCTTAGGGAAGGCCCCATTATCTCCACTCTGTTCTGTATAATGCATATTACATTGTCCGGGCTCCACAAACAATTAAAACACTGCAGTATGAAGCAGAGAGACAATGGTATCCTCTTTGGTAGAGCGTTACATGGCATTTTAGACAGAGGTTTAGTGTGGGTGGGAGGAGGCAGAGAACTCACCAATGCCAAGAGCAAATTTCTTGAGCAAAAGCCCAACAATTCCTTCTTTAAGAGAAGTCAGCCCCTTGTCGTTCCTAAAGGGAGGCAGTGACAGTCCACTCCAGCAATGGACCCACTGTTTTCCACAGAAAATTTTACCAACCAAGTAAGACATGGGGGCACTGCATATTGGGGCCTGAAGCTCATTATTTTCTTGTACTCCCCCATCTTTCTGTCCGTATCCATCTGTTGTCTCTTGTCTTATGCTTAGATTGTAAGCTTTTAGGGGCAGGGACTGTCTTTTAGTTCTATGTTTGTACAGCGCCTAGCACAATAGTCCACAATGGTCCACGACTGGGCTTGCTAGGCACTATGATAATCCAAATAATACTAATAAAATAATAATAACAACAACAACAAAAACGTTGCTTGCCTAGAAAAGACGTGCTGCACTCTGAATAAGCTGCATTTTAAGTAATTCTATCATGAACTTCAGAAAACAATTACAATTATCAGTTGTAAACGAAGGCATTAACTAACATATGTAAATCCTTCTTGCTTGAACAATGGTCTCAGCCTTGTAATATTATAATAAATAAAATATTTTAGCAGTAGACTGAACCTTCAATACACTGTCATCAGATCTATCAACGGGTAACAGACCTAGACTTTGGATGCTTGAAGATGGAATCAGTAGTGCATTATAAAATGAAAATGCCAAAATGGGAGCAGTTTTCAGCAGTCACTTAGAACAAATAATTAAACCTTCCCAGTTTTATTATAATTCAGTTTAGGAAATTTACATGACACCCATAGCTTGATGTCTTGTAAACAATTGGTCAAAGTGGAAGTTGCAGCGTGGACAATTAGTTGGAAAGGTTAGATATATTTCTTATCATCAGCATATTAATGAGAGGCAGATTATTCTGTACCTCGGTGAGCTGGAAGCAAGTAGAAGCATATAAACACTTAGAAGTTCGAAAACTGCTCCCTGTGGAGCACCACAGTAAAGAGAAGCAGAATCTGAACATTGCAGACACAAAGAAACCATCACCAAATGATGAGCTATGTTCATTTTAACCATGTGAAAGCTGTATTACTCGGCACAGCAATGGACACTAAATGTGTTAAAAGAATGATGTGATGGGTAGCATGGACTGCTGCTGGGAAGTGACGCTAAAAATTGACAAATGACGTAAGAGTCCAGAGAATCAGTAAGTCATTATCTACCTTGAGCAATGCAGCCTCCGAGCTGTGATGCATCCTAAAACTTGATTTGAAGATTTTTGGATAAATCAAATGGAACTAAACAATTTGCAGTTGACTATAAGCACTTTTTAAACAGTATCTTTGATCAACCTCATAACTTAGAAGCTGAGTAAAAATTAGAGAGACAAGGTGGGTGAGGTGATATTTTTTATTGGACCAACTTCTGTTGGCAAGAGAGACAAGCTTTCGAGCTACACGGAGCTGCTCTTCAGGTCTGGGGAAGGTACTGAGAGTGTCACAGCTAAATACAAGATTGAACTCATTGTTTAACATAACTAGTTAGCACATGTTCTAAGGAACCATTCAAGGTGAAGTGTGCCATTAACACTCCTCCAGTCATAGGATAAAAAGGGGTGTGCATTACAGATTGTTGTAATAAGCCATAAAACCAGTGTCTTACTAAAGACCATGATTTTTAGTGTCTAGCAAAGATATGAGTTTAAGCTCCCAGGCTCGTCTTTTGAAAGTGTTGTGCTGGTTTCCTTTGAGGAGAAGGATTCAGATATAGAGTGATTGCTTTGTGAAAAGTGATTTATGGCTTATTACAACAATCAATAACCCACTAGCAACCCCCGCATCCCGCTTCCTTTCCTCCCTGTGATTGGAGGGGTGTTAACAGGTCAGTTCACCTTGAATGGTCCCTTGTTAACTACTTATGCTAAGCGTGTTAGTCTGTATCTGCAAAAAGGAATAGGAGTACTGTATTTTTCACTGCATGCATCCGATGAAGTGAGCTGTAGCCCACGAAAGCTTATGCTACAATAAATTTGTTAGTCTCTAAGGTGCCACAAGTACTCCTATCCGTTTTACTTATGCTAAAGGTTTTCAAACTTTTTGTGTTGGTGACCCCTTTCACACAGCCAGCCTCTTTAGTGTGACACCCCCCTCCCTTATAAATTTAATTTAATGGGATTTAAATGGGGGGGGATTTAATTTAATGGGAGCTTGGAACTGTCAGTCCCACAGAGCTGACAGCTCATGACCCCCATGTAACCACCTAGCGACCCCCTAAGGGGTCCCGACCCCCAGTTTGAGAACCCCTGTGCTAAACAATCTGTTCCACTTTCTGTTTAGCTGTGAGGTACTCAGGCCAGGTGTACACTACAGACCTGGTATAACTACGTTGCTCAGGAGGGTGAAAAAACCACTCCCAAGCTATGTACACCTCTACCCCGATATAATGCTGTCTTCGGGAGCCAAAAAATCTTACCGCCTTATAGGTGAAACCGCGTTATATCGAACTTGCTTTGATCCACCGGAGTGCGCAGCCTCGCCCCCCCGGAGCACTGCTGTACCGCGTTATATCCGAATTCGTGTTATATCGGGTCGCGTTATATCGGGATAGAGGTGTAGTTATACCCACCTACCGCCCCATATAGACAGCGCTATGTCAGGAGGAGAGTTTCTCTTGTCGACATAGCTACCGCCTCTCAGGGAGGTGGACTAACTACGCTCTCCCCTTGGCATAGTCGTGTCTTCACTAAAGCAATACAGCGGCACCACCATAGTGTTGTACGTGAAGATGAGCCCTGAGTAAAATTTCCCAGTCCCGAAGGAGAGCTCTGTACAAGTTCGAAAGCTTGCCTCTCTCGCCAACAGAAGTTGGTCCAATATTACCTCACCCACCTTGTGTCTCTAATATCCTGGGCTACAACACTGCATACAACGCTGGAAGATATCGAGTTTAGTTACTTGACGGGATGCACCTTACTAGGATTCAGTTATTGTTGGATTCCAACAATATTTGGGAGTCTAAATAACAGATGGCTCACTGGGTGATTCTGGATTTCTTACATCCTCATGTGCAAGATGAGAAGGGATTTATTGTAAGAGTAGAGTATACTCATTGTATGTGCCCTGAAATTGCAGCACACTGTTCTTCCCTTGTTGTGGGAATATGTTTTCAAGCCCCTGTACTCCGCCTAGGATGTATGTCTGACATCGGTGTTATGTTATTGTATTCTGCTTGTGTGCAAGAGAATGGAGGTGAATGCATCCCCACCTCTGTTCTTGTTTATACCAATGGACATTTCGGTAAGAAATATTTTTTTAAAACATAGACAGGAGTGCACTAATATTAAGGCATGTCCAAACCTCACTTTTTAGAAATGATAACAAAATACCTTAGAGCTTTATTCGGTATGAATTCTATGTCTCTGGGCTTCCACAGCTCAGCTGCCTCACTGCCTAATCCTAATTAAGTAAACAAAATGATCAATTGTTGCTGCTGGCGAATTTAGCTACTTGCCTTCTGATGACACTCCTCCACCCTGCTCACCCAGAAGGCCTTATATAATAATATATGGAGATATACCCATCTCATAGAGCTGGAAGGGACCCCGGAGGGTCATCGAGTCCAGCCCCCTGCCTTCACTAGTAGGACCAATTTTGCCCCAGATCCCTAAGTGGCCCCCTCAAGGATTGAACTCACAACCCTGGGTTTAGCAGGCCAATGCTCAAACCACTGAGCTATCCCTCCCCTTCATAAGCCATCCGTGGGTACGGCTGTTTTAAAACTGATGGCTCAATATTTCTATTTCTCTACTTCTTATACACCTTAGGATCTGAGCGCCTTCCAGTAATGCATTGAGCGGCATGACTAACATCTGTCACATGTTGGTTGTTCTCTCATCCTCTCCCCAGAGGGACATTGCGTCTGCAATGAAGTATTTTCTTTTGGTAGGTTGGGGGGTTTGTTTTTTGTTTTTAATATCCATGTTGCTATATGTCTGTTAGAGGAGGCCAGGTCAAAGAAATTAACCTGGCACTTGGAGTGGAACTTTGCGATGATTCTTTTGGGGGAGGAGGGATAGCTCAGTGGTTTGAGCATTGGCCTGCTAAACCCAGGGTTATGAGTTCAATCCTTGAGGGGGCCACTTAGGGATCTGGGGCAAAATTGGTCCTGCTAGTGAAGGCAGGGGGCTGGACTTGATGACCCTTCAGGGTCCCTTCCAGCTCTATGAGATAGGTATATCTCCATTTATTATTATGTTCCTTCCACATATGGCCCATTGACATCCACGCAGGTGAACGCGCATACTGTTACAGTGCCGCACGGAGTGCCGCATCTACTCACCTTGATGGCCAGCCGGGTCTGCCCCTTTTGAGGGTGGCTAGCCTTCCCCAGTCCCTGTGCTTGGCGGGCCTGTACCTGTCATTCCCATGCAGGGGCTGACCTTGTGTGAGAAAAAACAGGAGTTGGTCCCTCCTGACAAGGCCCAAAGGCTGAGGAATCCTGCCCATCAGCCAGTGTCACTTCTACTGAGTGGAGCCCTTTTGTATTATCTTCTGGATACAGCAGGGAAGTAGCTAAATTACATGAGTATAAATGGTTTCAGAGGGGTAGCCATGTTCGTCTGTATCAGCAAAAACAACAAGGAGTCCTTGTGGCATCTTAGAGACTAACAAATGTATTTGGGCATAAGCTTTCGTGAGCTAAAACCCACTTCATCAGATGCATGGAGTGGAAAATACAGTAGGCAGGATGTATCTACCATTCAAGTGCCTGGACTAGGACAGGGATTCTCAAACTGAGGGTCCGGAGGTTATTACATGGGGGGGTCGCAAGCTGTCAGCCTCCACTCCAAACCCCGCTTTGCATCCAGCATTTATAATGGTGTTAAATATATAAAAATGTGTTTTTAATTTATGGGGGGGGGGGGTCACACTCAGAGGCTTGCTATTTGAAAGGGGTCACCAGTACAAAAGTTTGAGAACCACTGGACTAGGACCACATTTCATGCTGACTTAAAGCATCTAAGTTGGACACAGGTCTTTTGTTGGAAACAGTTGTTCTCCATTCCAGGGAGCTTGATATGTGCCAGGCATAGAAACCCAAGGGGTTCTCTTCAAAATGTACAGGAATGATGCCAGGTGCTTGATAGAAGTTCTGGCAAGCTGTACTGTCTATGTGAGAGCAGGATCAGTCTGTTGGCTTTTGCATTAATTAGGACTGATGGCTTCCCAATCTGAATAAAGTAGTTCAGTCTGAATTTCACACCTGCTCCTAGATATCATGGACTTAATGCCATTTAGGGCCACATAGTACTCTTAATAGTCAAATAGTTGCATGAGTGGATCAAGGGCAGTGATATGATCATTAGACAGCACTGGTGAATTGTCAAATGTCCACACCAAGGTTAGGAAGTGCTGTAAAAATACTCCGAAGGCATTTAGGCCAAATTTAGTCCTGGGCAGAGTTTTCCTTTGTTGGTAATCAGAAAACGACTTCTACATCTAAAACTAAAAATCAAAGCGTGTAACTGTAACATACATTAATGTATTAGTGAGAAGGTTTGATCTTTAGGTCTGGTTCCATATGGTTTAGGTTTGTTTGTTATTTGTGGGGAATTTTGAAAAAAAACAAAACACCTCTAATTCTGAGACAATAAAAATACTGTTTCTGGGAGTTGTCATGTAACTGGTGCATGTTTAAGTTGCTCTATTTCTTGTGTGTGTGTGTGTTTGTGTGTGTGTGAGTATGTGTGTGTTTGTCAAAATAACTATGCATCTAGTCAATACAATTTTAGAAATAGAATCAGCTATAACGGAGAGTGGGTGGAAGATATTCTTTGTCATGCTAACATTATTAATTCCTCTCATATACTGGGATTGCATTGCCTCTGATTAATATGCAGAGATGGTTAGTTGTTTGCCAAGATACAAATTCCTTGGGACTGTTACTACCCATAACACTTTTATCCTGTGTTTAAAAAAAAAAAAAAGCGTGTGCCTTTTCCTCAGTATTTCCATGAATAATCTTAAAACACATATTTAATTATAATGTGAGAATGCTAACATAATCTGTGTTGCATGAATTGCAACATTTCTAAAACGGAATGAGCATTTCTGCTGAAATATGATTACATTAGTCAATACAAGCTGGATTCTTTGCTGTTGGTGGGTGGCTAGCTGCAATCCATAGTGAGTCTGGTTGCACCTGGCCAACACAGTAAGGGGATAGGGTGTGTGTGTATACACACACTCTCCACCCCGCCCCAGCAACAGAAACAGTGTCTCGTTAACCTGGCCAGTTATGACCAGCAGGCTGTAAAATGAGTTGTGGTTCATTGGCTGTTTAAAAAAAACACAAAAAAACCTAGCTCTAGGGAGGCGAGGCCTAGTTGCAGGTGTTAGAAAGCAGTGTTGCCAATTCTTATGATTTTATCACAAATCTAGTGATATTTGGTGACTTTCCATAAGGGCTCAGCTGCTAGAATCAGGTTATTACACCTCTACCCCGATATAACGCTGTCCTCGGGAGCCAAAAAATCTTACTGCGTTATAGGTGAAACCGCGTTATATCGAATTTGCTTTGATCTGCCAGAGTGCGCAGCCCTGCCCCCCCGGAGCGCTGCTTTACCGCGTTATATCTGAATTTGTGTTATATCGGGTCGCGTTATATTGGGGTAGAGGTGTACTTGAAAATCTCAGCTTTCATTTAAACAAAAGAAACGTTTCAAGCCTCATGAATGCACAGAATAGCTTGAAAACATGGTTCTTAAACGCTCCCGTACCAAAAAGTTTTTTTATATCTAATGACTTTTAAACTAATTGCACGATTTCTGGGATCCAATTCATGATGATTGAACACTTGGAGTTGGCAATACTGAGAATGTGTTCCTTAGTTATTCTTGAATCTGAATCTACATAGAATATCATCTTAGGAGGAGGCACATGATCTGAAACTAATTTTACATTTGTATTAGAAGATTATTGTCACAGCAGGTTAATCTAAAGGATTCCATGCTGGAAAAGTTTCTGAGGAAATTTTTTTCCCTAAAATTACACAGGCAGAAGAGGGCAAGTCACTCTGTCAAATCATGGAAAGTCACTTAAATATTATATTCTGGAAGAAAAAAGTAAACGTTGTAGCATTTTGTGGCTCAGATTCTGGTCTCAGCTAGCCAAAAAACTAAAGTTCCTTTTCTCTTTGTTGAGATACATGCTTGGTACCACAAAACATAGCAAATCTCTCACTTGTTTTGGATAGATTCACAGATTTTAAATTTAGATGGGACCATTATGATCCTCTAGTCTGCCTACCTGTAGAACAGAGGCCATAGGACTTTCCTAAATTAATTCCTGCTTCAAATTCAATAATTGTGATTGAATTAGAGCATATCTTTTAGAAAAACATCCAAAAATTTCCAGTGATAGAGAATTCACCACAACCCTGGTTGAATTGATCCAACAATTAATCCCACAATTGAAAATGTGCACCTTATTTCTAGTCTGAATCTCTCTAACATGCATAGATAGTTTTTGCTGAATTCTCTCAAACACGTTCCATAGAAACAGTTAAGATTCATTGTAATTGTGTTGCTTTGCCCAGAACATGGAAATAATAATAATAATAATAATAATAATAATAATAATATAATAAAAAGACAAAGTGTGTGTGTAGGTAGATGGCCAAACCTTTCATGCTTTATTCACCCAAAACTCCAATTGCCAAATAAACTGGAAGATCTGTGTGATTGAAACATCAATCTATAACTTCAGCAATTTAAAAAAAAAAACCTGTGTGTTTGTGTGTGAGTTGAGGAGAGGAATATACAATATATTGGTGGGACTCCGTAGCCAGGGTCAAAATGAACTTTTTTGTCTAGCCTATCATTGTTTAAACATCTTCCATCCTATATCATCCCAGATAAAACTCTAAGAAGGAGAGGAACACGGGAACATAAAAGTGATCATACTAGATCAGACCTGAGGTCCATGCCATCTAGCAACTATCTGACAGTGGCCAGTTCTAGATACTCCAGAGGCAAGTCTAAGAGTCCTGGCAGTACACAGATGTGGGGCAATTTATTGAAAGTTTTGTTGACAGAGCATTTTCAACCAGCTCTAAATATAAGGGAACAGTGACATCTATTGATTTGCAGTGATCATTAAGTTGCCACAACAGTGATCATTAAGACTGCATAATGGGTGTCTGGCTAACCTCCTTGCTCTTAGTTGCTCAGACACGTTCCTCTGTAGGGGTGAGTGCTTCCAGGCTCTGGCTGTGCCTGAAAGTGTTTTGGTTTTTTTAAGTTCGGCCCATATCTGTACCAGAACCTTCGGCTTTTGGTTGAACCACCTACCTCCTGCAGTATAGAGAGGTGCAGAAATCGGGAGAGGGGGGCAGATTTTGTCTCGTCTGGGGCTTGATCCCACCTCCATTTGAAGTCGCTGGTGAGACTGTGGACTTCCGTGGGAGTTGAGTTACACTAAAACCACTGCAGCGGCAGAGCTGTGGCGCTGCACCTGTGCTGCTGTAGTGTAGACACTTATTACAGCGACGGACGGGATCTTCCTGTCAGTGTAGCAAATCCACCTCTCTGAGAGGCAATAGCTAGGTCGATGGAAGCCAAGCTGGCAAGACAAAAATGCTCCAAGTATTCTACAAAAACAATTACCTGGCACTGGAGAGCAGAGAGACTTCTGTAAAAGGAGTTGAGCGCCCTGATGCATAGGGGCCAACTCCACGGGTGCGCCAAGGCTGGAGCACCAACAGAAAAAAAATAGTGGGTGCTCAGCACCCACCAGCAGCCCCCCCGAGCAGCTCCTCCCTCTCCTCACCAGTGCCTCTTGCCTGCCGGTGATCAGCTATTCAGCGGTGTGCAGGAGGCACTGAGGGGGGAGCGGGAGGAGCAAGGGCGGGGCATGCCCGGGGGAGGGGACAGAACGGGGTGGGAAGAGGTGGGGCGGAGCGGGAGTGGGAAGAAGCAGGGTAGGGGTGGGGGCTTGGGGAAAGGGGTGGAGTGGGGGCAGGGCCTGGAGCGGAGCAGAGGTCGAGCACCCCCGGCAACTGAGAAAGACAGTTCCTGTGCCCTTATGTACTAGCAATAGTTTTATCCTTTGAGGTATTTTGAAGGCTTTGCTGTTGTCTATTAGAAAGGGACAGCAGTAGGGGCAATCTTTGGGGATTAAAAATGCAGAGTTAAATCCTGGCCCTACTGAAGTCAGTTAAATATCCCCTGATACATTAGGATTTAGATGCAATCAATTCCGAGAGAAGAATATTTAGTAACCAAAACCTGACTATCAGGGTGGTGGAACTGGGTATCAGACAGGATTTCACATTCAGACCGTTCAACTTGAGCATGACTAACGGCTGAATTTGACTCACTGAAGTCACTGTTAGTCTTTCTGCTGAAATGATGGGAATTGTATCAGATTCCAAGTAGTCAGTACCAGCTGATGGCTTTTTTGTAGCTTAAGTAAAATGAATTAGTTGTCTCAATTCCCAGTGGACATCTTCACATCAACAAACCCATCTTTCCCATTAGCACTAACTAGCACTTGTATTGGCACGCTTAGAAGGTAGAGGAAAGTGTGAATGCACATGGAGACAAGCTATCCTGGTTCACCTTCAGAGTAAATGTAGGTAGGTTTACACTGCTGCGGTTTCGTGCGCGTGTGTGTGTGTGTGCGCGTGTGTGTGTCTAATATGGTTTCTGGAGAAATCAGTTGTTTGGCTTTTATTGCCAGCAAAAACTGTTAATCAAAGATTCATAGTTAGCCCTGTGATGATCAGCCAGATATCTGGTGAAATCTTGGCCCCTTTTGAAGACAATCGGAATTTTGCCATTGACTTCACTGGGGTGAGAAATTCACTCTACAGCTAAGCAATGTTAGTGAAGCATT
This sequence comes from Platysternon megacephalum, assembly GCA_003942145.1. Lineage (NCBI taxonomy): Eukaryota > Metazoa > Chordata > Testudines > Platysternidae > Platysternon > Platysternon megacephalum. Next base: position 3,571,229 of record QXTE01000065.1, on the reverse strand, counting down.
TTATATTTAAAATAGCAGTGAAAATATTTAAACTCACAGTAATCCTTTTGTAGTAAAAAAAAAAAGTGAAAATCATGTTTTTCCTTATTTATTCCTTTTACTTGTTTCTGTGAATATCCCATCAGTGATTCTCAAACAGAAAAATGAACCACACAAAATATCGGTCCATCGCTTTTTGTGTCCCACTGACTTTATTCAATACTCTCTGATAGGGTGACCAGACAGCAAGTGTGAAAAATCGGGACGGGGGTGGGGAGGTAATAGGAGCTTATATAAGAAAAAGACCCAAAAATTGCGACTGTCCCTATAAAATCGGGATATCTGGTCACCCTACCTTCTGACAACAGAAATTACTTCATGACTCCAGGAGGGGGGACCGAAGCCTGAGCCCGCCCAAGCCCCACTGCCCCGGGTGCGGGGGATGGCGGCGAAGGCCGAGCCCCACCGCTCTGGGCATAGGGGCCAAAGCTGAAGCTCAAGGGCTTCAGCCCCAGGTAGGAGTCCTGCAACCTGAGCCCTGCCGCCCAGGGCTGAAGCCCTCAGGCTTTGGCTTCGGCCCTGGGCAGTGGGGCTCGGGCTTCAGACCTGGGCCCCAGGAAGTCTAAGCCAGCCCTGGCGACCCCATTCAAAAGGGGGTCACAACCCACAGCTTGGGAATCGCTGCAATAGAGCATCCTTTTGGAACTGCAACCTCTTTCTTCTACTCCAGTGGCTCTGGGGATGGGGGATGGGTTCGGCACCACCCTTTACTCTACCCAGCAACTCATTCTGATGCTTTCTGTGTAATCAGTGGTTTCTATTATAATACAGCCCCGAGCAAAGGGGAGTACATTCTCGTGCTGATCCAATAGCAGCCCAGCTCACAGGCTTTTCACTGCACTAAGCATGGCCCAAATTGGGAGAGGTTTGTATCTGTTGCAGCATAGGTTTCTCGATGTGCTGGCGGAGCTGCACTGCCAGGCATGTTCTGCCCACTCATAGACTTTAAGGCCAGAAGGGACGATCATAATTATCTAGTCTGACCGCCTGCATATTGCAGGCCACAGAACCCCATCCACCCACTCCTGTAATAGACCCCTAACCTCTGGCTGTGTTACTGAAGTCCTCAAATCATGATTTTAAAGCCTTCAAGTTATAGAGAATCCACCATTTACACTAGTTTAAACCTGCAATTTATGTATCTGTTCAACTTCTTGATGTTTTGCTTACAGTAGGGTTTATATGCTGCTACTTTGTATTATTTACAAATCCCCTGGTACTGTACAGGCTACGGTCGTGGAGTCCGTTACTGACTTTTGTCACAGTGCTAAACGACTGATTGTCAGACAGCATACTTTGTTTTCAACTAGCATATCCTGCAAATAGTTCTTATCAAATGTCCACCTTTTACTATCTCAGCACTGTAACATAATGATTCAGTGGCTTGTGACTGTGTCTGTGAGAGTATGTATCTGTTCAGTGATTTTAATCTCACAGAAGCAACTGTCAGATGACAGTGCTATCATTCGTATTGTCTGTTCAGTTAACTGTGCTCCCCCCCACCCATAAAAACGAACGGACAATTTTTTTAAAGCACCATAACAGTAAGGCTTGGATGCAGAAATCTTTTCTGACGTAGCCTCAGCCATTCTGCTACAGAGTTTCAGCAGCCAGGAAAAATAAGGCAGGTTGTGCACAGTAAATCATGCGTGTTTTAGTCAAAAGAGCGCATGAATGCGTTACTTGTCAAATGAGATACAGTTCATATCAAGCCCAGTCAAGCGGAAGAGTTATTCTCTTCACTAAACAAATAAAAAACCCCTGTCTAAGTAAGAAAAATCTTGCAGCCAGTGATGTGCTTGCTGCATGCGTAGTTACTGATCTGTAATCCAGCAGTTTTAAAACTGTTGTTCATGAAGTGGATTCTGTCACATTGGTGCAGCATCTACCAGTCTTTGAACATCAATGATTGGTGCTAGCTTTAGCCTGGTGCAGGAGCCAAATTAACAGCACTGTAAACTGATTCAACTGCTTTGATTTGAGTAGATCTTTCTACATGTTTCCACTCAGGCTTACAGTGAATTTGTCACCAGGGCTCATTAAAGATTTACAGAGGCTTTTCTGAGAAACAAATAAGAAAAACACCAATACTTTTCCTACACCCCCATGTCTTTCTCGGTTGTAAAATCAACCCTGGTCACATCTGTAGAGGACATGGCAGTTTGAGAAGTAGCAAACACAGGAGGGCAGAACTCAACTGCAAAGTAACCTGAAAAGATTAGAGCAGTAGGGGCTGCTGTAGGGTGACCAGATGTCCTGGTTTTATAGGGACAGTCCCGATTTTTGGGTCTTTTTCTTATATAGGCTCCTATTACCCCCCACCGCCGTCCCGATTTTTCACATTTGCTGTCTGGTCACCCTAGGCTGCCGTCTATTATGGAGTGAATCAGTAACAAGAAGATTCATCCCTGGTGTAATATCCAGCATGCATTTGGTTCAGCAGAGGTAATGACAAGCATAGACACACAATTGTTTGAGATGTGATTAGATGGACAAACAAGCAGCCACATACATCACGTTAACGGAAATGCATTGTCGTCATGTCAACTTTTAGGACCCAAATCAGCAAAGCGCCTACCCTGTGTTTATGTACTTTGCTGAATCAAAGCCTATATGACCTAATAGTTCTTTTGCACATAGCCAAATAGTATAATAGCTGCAGGGAAGGTGTGAGATCAAGACTGAACAACTAGGAGGGGTGGTGGAGTATGAACGGATCTTGGTCTTGAGATACAGTCCAAAATATGGTGAAGGTTGAGAATCAGTGTATTAGTCAAAGGGTTCTGCCTCAGTGGAATCCACAGCTCCTTCTCCGTTGACAAGCCACCTTGTCTGTATTAACATGTTTTAGCCTAAAGATAAATTCAAAGCCATTTTGATGGATTATTGACAACAATCTATAAGGGGGAAAAGATAATCTGCGCTCACTTCTGGAGTTAATGCCAAGCAGTTCATTGATTATAAAACCGTTTTATTTAAATATAGGGGATAGCTGTCTGACTTTAACCTTTATTTATTTGTGGGCTGTAACAGGTGTCTGGAGAGAGGATATTTTTCTCTGTCTGTATTATTGCCTGTGGCAGTCTAGGTACAATAGTAATATATTGGTCACTTCTAGAAACAGGATACTGAATTTCATGAGCCCACTGGTCTGATCTGGCTTGGTAAATCCTATGCTCTTGTTCAAACTGCTAAATATCTAATGGCACATGTGCTTTGGTTAAAGATTCTGTTCTGCAGGAAAATCGAGAAGAGGGTGTTTCAATTTAAATTTACCAGCTATTGGCAATTCCTCTGAAGTTTTACAATTGCAGTTTGTATTTTCATTTCCTATGTTACAAAGATGTGAAACACAAGAGTGGTATTGAGGGTCAAATATTTATTTCAAAGACCTGGCATATGCCACGGGTTGTGTTTTAAAAGGTTATACCCTGTCACATAGCAGGGATCTGTACCCGATGACTTAGTTACATTCTTGGCAACATTTCCATTTGAAAATGTTGTCTGATGCCAAAAAACCTTTAAGAATATCCTGGCCTGTAGAACTTTTGATCACTTGTGAGACTGTTTACTCCTGAGAATAAGAGAACAGCTAACATAAATGAAGAAATATCTCATGGGGCTTTCAGAAATCCTACCAAATAAAAGACTTGGAAACTTGTGCTCGCTGAGAAGCTCACAGAAGCCATGGGCATCAAAAAACTGATAGTTTGCGTGTCTGTGGAATGGAAGGAAGACAATTTGTGCTGCTAGTATAGCACTTTATTTTTCTATAACAATGGCTTCAAGTAGGATTCGAAGTACAGAGAGTGGGAACAAGTTTTAGGATCATTGGACCCATGTGAATATTTGGGTTTGAAATGTTTTGACTTCAATGAATTGATCGATATGTACTTTAAAGACCGGTCATTTTTATCTCAATCCGTTGATGTCTGCGGTTCATAGTTCATACCAGTGGGCATTCATGTTACAGTGGGAAAATCCATTTCCCACTCCTGTGTCGGTGGCTTCTTAGCTACAAGAACTCAGGCATGCACCATTAATTAGGTACATGATTTTCCTCTCCTCGTTTTCCAGTGTGCCAGAACACGAAACTCCTTGGCTTCGAAACCCCAGTTGATCCCATCACTGCTTTTTTCCTGGTATGCAATTTTTCAAGCTCATTCTTGATTACTGATGATAAATTACCTCTGAGATGTGAGAAAAATTATCCCTGGTAAACTGCAAGCAAATGAGCCTGACTCTTCATTAATATGTCTGTGAAATAAAATAAATAAATAACTTACCTAAATAACGTGAATGAAGAGGAAATGGAAATATGTCTAGTTTTGTTTGAAAAGATTCCCAGTCTTGACATAATGTTGCAGTCACTGGTGTTGTAATGGGGTCTACATACTGAAATTAGAGTGGGGAGGAGAACCTCTCTGGTTTACAAGCAAGCTGCTTCACCACACCCCAGGCAGCTGCCAGAGCTGCCAGTCATGGAGACAGGCACCTGCAGCTGCAACCAATAGAGGAAACCGGGCCTGCTATAAAGGAGGGAGTACAGAGAAAGAAAGGGAGGCAAAAAGGCCTGGGACAGCAAAGGGGAGACAGTCCTACACCAGGCTGCCAACAAGAAACTGAAGCAGACTGCAAGCCCTAAAACCGAAGGGCTGCTAGCCTTCATTAGAGGTGAAGGTCCAGGTATTGATCTGACTGAAGGCAAGCTAAGGGGAGTGGTCAGTCCTCGAAAGACCACACCAAGAGACCGTGACAGGTGTATTAGGACAAAGATGCCCGCTACATTGAGCGCTCAAAAATCTTATTAATACTTTTTAAAATATAATTTCTATGGAAGATCTGTTTTCCATGGCTTTATAAATTGTTTAATTAAAGGCCACTGAGATGTGGGTTTAACAGATGAACAACAAAATTATAACTTTTTTCCTTAAGCATGAGGTTGAAAAAGAATTAACTCTAACTCTCTTACTTCGTTCACTGTTAAAAACATTTCAGTCAGTGTTAGAAGAGGCATCTAGAGGAAAGACCCTTTCATTTCTGCAATTATAATTATTCACTGCAGGTGTGGATCAAGGTATTTACCTGTTTGTTTGAAATGGCATGACAATGCCGCATGAAGACTCTCTAATTGTGGGTATATATAGAAACACTGACAGAAACTATGTACCTACACAACCTTTTGTGAACGTTAATAGGAAATAATTGTGTTATCTCACATACCACTTTGTGTAAATGTTGGTTTGTTAACGGAGACAACTATATTTCTACTGTACTTGTTTTAATATATCGCTCTTGCCATTTGAAAAGTGGAAGTATGTTTTCATCATATGCAATAGTTTGTGAAATCAGCTACAGAACAGTAGCTGATTTCAGAAGCTATGCAGTCTGCATGCCCACATATCTTTGGTTAGGATCATGCATTAATCTATAATCAGTTTAAGTAAGATGTACAATTCCAGTCCTGTTCTCTGTAATATGTTTCTTAGAAGAATAAATTGTGTCTGACAATGGACTTGTTACTGGAGAGATAAAATTAAATCCATCTAATCCTTGAAATCTATCATGTTTTTATGAGTGAAAAAAGCCTCCGTCCAGAGTGCTGTCTGGAATGTCCCGCAGAAATAACAACTAGCAATCTATTAACCTCTACCAGTGCACAGTGCACAGTTCAAGCACGAGCTAGGTAGAACAGACCAAAGCTGTCTCCATGGCTTCCTTCTATCCTGATATACTACTACCAAATATTAGAATCACTGTAAATTCAAACATCTTCATCATTTACTTTTCAGAGAAACCCAATATGTATCTAAAAGCTAAGCCATTTGTTTCAGTGTTTCTGTGGCCATTCATCGAAATGGTTTAACTGGTGAAAAAGAGATGGCTTACAGATCAAGATATTGTTATCTGCATCTCTATGAATACAGCCCTTTTTACACTGCTTTGTAAGCTGCTGGCTTGCAGACATGGCATACAGTGTGTTTGCAAATATGTATACGTTGTGTAAACGCCAAGGCACAGAATGGTTATTATTTTGGGATCTGTGCCTAATATTTATTTGCTTTCTTTTTCTGTTCACAGTGAGTTTGGAATAGCCTGTTTTTGTGAATCTGAGGAAGAAACAATGAACATTTGAAACAGAACTTACGAAAATGTTCATATTTGAGTTGTTTTGAGGTGTTTCTTTCTTTCTCCTTCCTTTTTGCTGGAGAATATATTTAGAAGGAAAAGCTCTGTTTTACTTACCCTTTTTTCACACAAGTGACTAATGCTTCTAGGACACGAGAGTGAATATTTGCAGACGTGAAGTGAAAATGTAATATTGGAACAATCAAATATTTAAACTGAGCATCTACAGCACAGTTTAACAGATGAAAAATGAGCAGCAGGGAATTTATATAACATGTCATCTATTTGCATAAATCTAGGATTAATCCTTTACAGAACTATCACATTAGATGCACGTGCTAATTTTGTTTTAAATCCTCCAATATGGTAATATGTAATCTAATTGTGCACCTCAGCACTGTCAATCATTTTTAGTGGAACAATAGGGCTTGTTGATAAAGATAAAAAAATCAAAGCAGCATCAAACACAATAGCCAAAAGTTTCTAAAACTACTCAGAAAAGACCACAAAATATATCTAGAACTGATTTTAAATAATCTCTTAGGCAGTGTACAGGTTTGGTTTACGAAAATGAACTGCTGACAATTGGTAGACTTCCCAGCAGGCAAATTACTTAAAAGAATGATACATAGCTGATGTAACTGAATTATTGTTGATTTGCCCGACTCCTTGCCTAATTAATGGCTAATATAAAGGCATTTTTGAAAGCATACATTTAGAAGTTAATGACTGTCACAGAAAAACAGGAGCTAATATTGTCCCTGAGCATGAAGAGCTATGATTTACAACAGCGGAGGTTCTGGCCTCTTTTCTTGGGAGAAATTAAAAGATAGCGGGCCAGATTTCACTCTGAATCCTTCCCTTTCGAGACCATGTCCTCGAGATTCTTCTTTCAGTTCAACCTGTTGGTTCGTTATTGACTTCAAAGACTGGGCTTTGAACCAGTGCCTAGAGTTTCAAGGATTTTATACAGGGAAAATGGTATTTCTGAATCGATTAGTGGAAAATCTTGGCTTTAGGTTATCTATTCTTACGGATAATTAATTAAAAGAGGAGATGTTTAATGTCACTACCGATGTTTTCCGGTGTTAATATTTGTATTTATTTCTAAAATTGTCTTATTTAGCAGCATGCTATGTGCCCAAGTGATGCCCAGGGACCAGCCCTGCTGTACTTCTGAGAACTAAAACAGTGATCAAGCGCATCAGAGAAGTACATAAATAATGGACAGGCAAATATGCGGGGTCTGATTCTCCACTGGCCCTGCATTTTGTGTAGGTCATTCTCACCAATACACGATGAGGCCAAAATGTACCCGAATCATAATTATTTTGCACACTAATGAATCAAGCCCATTGTAGGATGCCAATCTTAAAGGTTGAAAAATCATGGTAGCCAACATACGTGAGGTAATACCTTTCATTGGACTAACTTCTGTTAGTGACAGGGATAAGCTTTCGAGCCTGTGAAGCTCAGAAGCTTGTCTCTTCCACCAACAGAAGTCGGTCCAATAAGTAGTATTACCTCACCTACCTTGGCTCTCTCAGATCCTAGGACCAACATGGCTACAGCAAAACTGCAAATAGTAATAATAAAAAAACCCATAAGTCAGGCTCCCAATATTCATGACACTGTTTATTTAAAAAAAAAAAAAATCTCATGATTATTAAGAAATAATAAATGTTAAGTTCCTTTTATTTGCTTTTGGAGCTTTGAGGCTTCAAACTTCTCTCTGCAACCATGAGGGCTTGAAATGATCTTTTTCAAAATAAAAACTGAGATTCTCATGTGACTTCCCATGATTCCAGGAGCAGGGGCTTTAAGAAGAAGACCAAATATCATGAGTTGGTAATGCTGCCATTGTGACTTCATTACCAAGTTGTGATGTTTCTGTGCTCTCTATACCCATGAGTTACTATTAAATAATTGGGAGTTGTTTAGAGGAACTGTGAGAGGAGGTAAGATATTTAAAAACATACAGATCTCTCACCTTAGTGACCCCTCAACTGACGTACAAATAGAAGATAACATTGCTAACATATTGGCCTTTTATGTCTTTAATATCATTCAAACAGACATCCCTCTTTTTAAAGCATTACCCCATATCAACAACCCTGCTCCATTAGGCTGTGATTCCGTCAGATCAAATAAAGAAACCTGGGTCAGGCCAGGGCAGTAGATGGATCAGCGAAGTCTAGGTGCTGCAAGGTATGGAGCTGGTTATTCAACAGGTGATGGTACTCCTGTTTCCAGCATACTTAAAAAATGACCTAGTGCTAGGTGTACTGCAATGCTGGAGGTAGGTTAAATGGAGGTCTTGACCTCTTATGGTAACCGAAGACCCTGTAGTGTGTTTTGCAAGTGTAGTAATGTTTGACCCTAGTGTCCTGGTCAAATCCCAAAGTGGCTTATCTTTCATTTCCTGCCGTGAACTCTTGTGGCGTTTTGCTACAGTCTGTTACGTAGCTATTGCATTACAAGAGGTTACATTTTCAGTGGTGGATGAAGTGAACTTTGTGCATAGTTTATATGTCAGTTTATTAAAGATGTCAAATACCCTGGTATTGTTTTATAGGAAAGGTACCAAATATATTCAGGATGATTTTTATTATTTGCTTTTTTAAATTTATGTATTTTGTTCATATTTGCTCCATGTTCATAACAGTGCCTTATTGTTCATTGTTTGTATGCCCCTTTTCTATTTGTGGGATAAGGAAAGAGTCCTATCTGAAGACCATAAGCAAAATGATCTTCAAATATCAATATTGGTCCCTCTATTTTTACAAGGCTAAAAGAGTACAGAACTCAAATGAAAGCAATGGTAAGCTGGGGAAACAAGGAGGAGCTCTATCTAATCACAAGACAAATTACTGTCTGAGGTCATTGAAGAGAGAACTCTATTTTGGGGCACACTGAGCCACAAAGATTGTACCATTTAATGGGCGCTCCATTAATAAATAATAATACTAATAGTTAATAGCATTGTGGTGATGCCTAGAAGCACAGTCACAGACCAGGACCCCATTGGGTTACGAGCACAGAACAAAAAGACACCCCCTGCTCCAAAGAGCTTACACTCTAAGATGGCACTTAGTTCATTCACTTGCTTTAAAGAGTTTCCTAAATATGGCCCCAAGCCGAGAAGTCCCTCCCTTCCCATTATATGCTGTTTAGGCTTATTTAATAGTTAGCTTGGCTAGGCCAAAACAATCCAAAGCAGGTTGTTGAGAAGGTCATTGTGACGGGTTGGATCACAGAAACCCCCTTGGGAGCTGCCAACTGATGTGCAAAGGCTACTTCTGTTCCAGTTCTCCCTACCAGCTCAGTGGCTTCAGCTCCCTGTCTTGGTGAAGCCAGACACACCCGTCTGCTCCAGCACAGACCCAGGGTCTGAATTACCTGTCCCAAAGCTGCAGGTTTACCTGAAAACAGCTCACAGAAGTGTGCTTGCCCTTAGCACTCAGATGCCCAACTCCCAATGGGNCTTCTTTAGCCAGCTGAAGACAAAATGGAGGGGTCTCCCACGGGTTTAAATAGACTGTCTCTTGTGGGTGGAGACCCCCTCCTCACCCTCTGTAGAATCCAGTCACAAAATGGAGATTCGGAATCACATGGGCAGGTCACATGCCCATGCATGACTCAGGACTTGCAGGTAGCAGCCATTACCCACATGCTACCTTGAACGTCCTCAGGTAGACTTCTTATGTGGATTGGAGTCTTCCAAGCTCTTTTGTCTGTTAAGTGCCCTTTGATTGAACACTTAATTTGCACATTCCTTTCCCAAGAAGTGATCAAATGTTCTAACTGAGGCCACTTAGAAATCAAGCAATTATATAGCCAATGTTCATAACTTTGAACACACAAATGGTGCCTGCATACAACTAGGATGAACATAACCAGTAGATCATAACCTTTACATAGATATGTTACATGGCCTATGTAGCAAAGCCCTATTCCAGTTATATTATACATACATTTATGAGCCCCACTCCATAAAGCTTTATGGGGTATGCTGTCACAGTCGTAAAAGATAGTTAGCGAGAGGGCACCTGACAATAAAAAGGTTGGTTGGAGGTGCACCCAGAACTATAGGAGGTGGAATAGTGTTTGCAGATTTATGCACATTGTCCCACCAGCTCCTCCCTTATGCAGAAAGGCCAGGCAACAGCAATCTTTTTGTAATTGCTCATCTATGTACGTGTCTCCACAGAGCAATCTCCAGATCTCTGAGTGGCCTCTGGATGAGGAGTATCAGAGGGGTAGCCATGTTAGTCTGTATCCACAAAAACAACGAGGAGTCTGGTGGCACCTTAAAGACTAACAGATTTATTTGGGCATAAGCTCTGGATGAGGGTTCACTTAATCAAACAGGGATCCTCAATGGGTGGTAGGATGTTCCACCAGGTGATAACTGGGCAGGATATAATGGCAATTCAGTGGACTATGTAGAACGTGAGTTATAAAATTATAGTCCTTGGCATGGATGGGAGTGGGCTATGGTAAAAATCTGGCCGCTTGGTTCTGTTGTCAGTAAGGAAGGGGATTGAGAGACCGCACATGAAGATTTGATTTACAGTGCCAGAGAGTTAGAGGAGGATGGTGAAACAACTTTCACTGGAGCTGATGCCAGTTCTGTGCTGTTGATGTGCAAGAAGAGTGTTCTGTAATAGAAATACAAGCCCTGATTCCCCCTGTAACATACACTGGGTTAAATCAAGGGCAACATCATTGAAATCAATGGAGTTGCATTAGTTTAAACCAAGTGTAAGTCAAAGGAAAATCAACTTCAAAACTACCATTAACTTGAGTAGAGTCAGGATTTCATCCTTGATCTTCATTCTGCAATGGTTTATTTCCTTCAGAATGTGCCTGTTGGTGCAGGTTTGGGTCTTCCCAGAGTCTAGATCAGGGGTCAGCAACCTTTCAGAAGTGGGGTGCCGAGTCTTCATTTATTCACTCTAATTTAAGGTTTTGCGTGCCAGTAATACATTTTAACATTTTTAGAAGGTCTCTTTCTATAAGTCTATAATATATAACTAAACTATTGTTGTATGTCAAGTAAATAAGATTTTTAAAATGTTTAAGAAGCTTCATTTAAAATTAAATTAAAATGCAGAGCCCCCCGGACCGGTGGCCAGGACCCGGGCAGTGTGAGTGCCGCTGAAAATCAGCTCGTGTGCCGCCTTCGGCACGCGTGCCATAGGTTGCCTACCCCTGGTCTAGATTTCTATTATATACAGTAATACTAACATAAGCCACTGCAAAATCAATGACTGGCTGCTGGAACAGATAACACTTCATATTGCTTTTTTATTTTCTATACAGCTTTTTTCTCTGGATCCTCCCCGCCCCCAACTGGGTTGATTTTTAATTTGATGTTGTTTGGTGAAACATTTAATAAAAACTATTTCCCCAACATTTTCAGGCAAATTATCCATGTATTTAGCTTGTAATGGATACGGCTCTGCTAGCAACTACAGGTAGCATTAGTATCTACAAACCAGTCTCATGTTTTGTTGAACTACTAAGGCAGCTGAACTTAGCTCACCAGAAGTATTTAACAGAAATCAGAGCACGACTAATACTTTGTGGGAAAGATTTGCACACACAAAAGGGCCAAAGAAATCCAGATTTACAATACAGTATTTAAAAAAAGAAAGAAAACCCTTTCATGCATCTTATAGCCATAACATTATTAATATTTTAAAGGAAAGGCTTAATTGCAGAAAGAGGAACCCATCATATATGAAAAATGTTGGTGACTAAAAACTGCATATTGGAGACATGTACATGGAATGCGGTTTTGAAATTGAATTATCTTACTCATGCAAGCTGCTTTGCTCCAGATAAACAAAAACAGACAGGCTATAAGCAGATTAAGATATTGTACAATTAAGGAAAAATCTTGGAAGTGCAAACAGCTATTTCAGTTTTAAAAGTTTGCAGCTGAACCTTTAGCCTGCTAGCACGACTCTGTGTGCTAGGCATTTTAGACACCTGAGTTATTCAAGACTTGAATAACTACAAATAAGTAATTCAAAATTTAACGTGTGCATCAGAATAAAGCTTTTTGTCGGTGCTAACTTATAAGTCATTGGAGGTTGAAGTTGTTCCACACCATCCTGCCTGGTTCAGCAGCTTGCAAGATCAGGCTTTTAAAGCAACAACCAACTCAGATGCTGCAACTTAGTTTGTTATTTCCATGAAGACAATGGGTATATTTCATGTACTGTAAGGAAGCCCTTCTGAGCAATGTAAGTTATGTAGCGCACAGCTATTTATATTGCACATTATCATCTTCTAAAGGACATCTTCTAGACAACAGGTGATACATTTAGAAATAATTTGGTATTGTCAGCTTGAAGGTAATTGCTTGATAGTTTTTAGAAGGAACGAAGCAGAGCTGACAGTATAATTTTAATGCTGCATTTTTGGTTTCTTAAACATAATATATACTAGAAGCAACAACAGTAATAAAGGCCATTAGTTAAGCTATAAAAAGCAAGAAGATAGGCAGCATAGTAGGATAAATTCAAGGTCACCTGCATCATGAGCCATGAGAGGCAAAGTAGTGTTCTTTAAATAATTTCAGATGGCGTTGGCTCTGCTCAGTTAATGCCTTGAGGTAGCTTCCTTTGGTTAGAAAATAATATATTAAAAATAGCAAATAAACAAATAAGTACCTTTTTAATTTTTATTTATTTGACTTTTCCTTGCTCTATTTTCTTCTCCTTCTCCTAGGGACTATTTTCCTTAGTGGAAGGATACATTGCATAAACACTTCAATTTTTAAAATGTGTTGTTTTCCAAATTTAATTTCAGTCTAGCTGCTATACTGGAATAACACTAAGTGATTGCGCTTAATTCATCAGTAGGATACTGAGGTCAGGGTTACACATCAGGCCATTCAAACAGCCATCTTATACATACCGTCCTTTGGCCTATTGCTGTGTCAAACCATTTAGACTGTATGATGAATATTTCTGTAAATTAATACCCCTTTTTCAAGATCCTGTGAAAAAGTATTATATGATGATGTAACTAAAGTAGCAAAATGCATACACGGAAATGCTAGAATTGTAGCATTTCCTGACGTTTGAGTGCTGCACTTTGCAATCTTAAAAATATTATTGGAACTTTTTTTTGTTTAATATTGTGTGGGGGTGTGTATGTGTATAAATATTTTATATACATGTATGTATAAATCTGATGTCTAGCATCTGGGCATATTCGGAATGGTATCTTTGTGTGTGTGTGTATTATATACAAATATAAAATCTAGGCTTCAGTGTTGACTGAGCATATTAGCAATACTTAAGATAGAAGATATCTGTACCATCATACAATGAAATTTGCACTATGAGATTATATGCTTGTGCTGGCATAGGCAGTAATATCCATATCATTTATTCCACATCAGTAAGTGCATCAATCATACTACATCAAGTTGAGTTCTCATAAGCTAAGCAGGGGCAGCCCTGATCAGCATTTGAATGACAGATATAAAGGAAAACCATGGTGGTTCAGGAAATTGGCAAATCAGTAGGCAGTGGTCCTCCTTTTGAGTCAATAGTGAAATAGTGCCCACCTGAAGTGCCCACCGCAACATCAACTGGAGATTCATACTCTGGTAGAGTCCAAGCCCAGAAGGGACCATTGTGATCATCTAGTCTGATGGGCTGTATGCCACAGGCCATAGAACTTCCCTAAAATAATTCCTAGAGCAGATCTTTTAGAAGAACATCCAATCTTGATTTAAAAATTGTCAGTGATGGAGACTCCACCATGTATCTTGGTAGATTGTTCCAATGATAATTACTCTCACTGTTAAAAATTTGCACCTTATTTCCAGTCTGAATTTGTCTAGCTTTAACTTCCAGCCACTGGATTATGTTATACGTTTCTCTGCTAGACTGAAGAGCCCATTATCAAATATTCGTTCCCCATGCAGGTACTTATAGACTGTAATCAAGTCACTCCTTAACCGTCTCTTGGTTAAGCTAAATAGATTGAGCTCCTTAAGTCAATCACTATAAGGCATGTTTTCCAATCCTTTAATTGTTCTTGTGACTCTTCTCTGAACCCTCTCCAATTTATCAACATCCTTCTTGAATTGTGGGCACCACAGCTGGACACAGTGTTCTAGAAGTGGTCTCACGAGTGTCAAACAGAGGTAAACTAACCTCTCTGTTCTTACTCGATATTCCCTTCTCTATGAATCTCAGGATCATATGAGCTCTTTTGGTCACAGTGTTGAGCTCATGTTCAGCTGGTTATGCACCATGACCCCCAAATCTTGTTCAGAGTCACTGCTTTCCAGGAGAGTCTCCCCCATCCTGTAAGTGGGGTCTATATTCTTTAGTTCCAGATGTATCCATTTACATTTAGCTGTATTAAAATGCATACTGTTTGCTTGTGCCCAGTTCATCAAACGATCCAGATCACTTTGAATCAGAGATCCATGCTCTTTGTTATATACCACTTCCCCAAGTTTTGTGTCATCAGCACACTTTATCAGCGATTTTGTTTTTTCCCCGATCATTGATGAAAATCACGTAAATGTGTGTCTGCACATCCCCACTTAAAAATAATTGTTCATTACTGGTGGTGCAGAGTGGCTGCTGTTTTGCTTGTGAGTAATCCCTGTATATAACATCTGTAATGGACTTTGGGCCTGATCCAAAGCCCACTGAAGTCATTTGGAGTCATTCCATTAAATTCCATGGGCTTTGGATCAGCCCCTTCGGGTATGGACAAAAGGTGCTATAAAAATAATGGAAATGGAAGTTTTAGAACTTTCTTTAATGAATTGCCAGCTCAGAATTAATGAGTCAAACAGTATTACTTGCACAAGATAGTTTAAACTAAATCATTATTTTTTCTCTAGTTTTAAATACAGGCTTTTGATAGCTAATATGGCGGAAATGTAAATTAAACTCTTTGTGATTAAGAATAAGTAGTTCAAAGTAATTAAAATGTGTGTACATAAAATACTGGGGCTATCTAAACCATTTCCCACCACTAAATGAAGCCATGTACTTGCCTTGCATTACATGACATTTTCTGAGTGGCACACTATTTTTGTATAAGCAGGATTAGTTATTACTACTTGTATTAGCATAGCACATAAGAACCCCTAAGTACTGCTAGTTGCAGTTCATATTGGCCCTGCCCTAAAGAGATTACAATCTAAGCCCTCGTCTTCACCACGGGGGATAGATCGATCTGTGTTATGCAACTTCAGCTAGGTGAATAACATAGCTGAAGTCGACGTAGCTTAGATCTACTTACCGCGGGGTCCACACTACGCTATGTCGATGGGAGACTTAATATTTAGTGTTGCCATTCTACAGTGAATCGAACTAAGGCCCTGATCCTGCATAGACATAGGCCTGGTCTACACTGGGAGTGGGGCGGGGGGGCAGCGAGCTAAGTTGGTCTAAGTTATGCAACTTCAGCTATGAAAATAGCATAGCTGAAGTGGACATACATAGAGCTACTTACCGTGGTGTCTTCATTGCGGTAGGTCGACTGCTGATGCTCCCCTATCGACTCTGCGTACGCTTCTCACTCCGGTGGAGTACTGGAGTCGATGGGAGAGTGATCTGCGGTCGATTTAGCAGGTCTTCACTAGACCCGCTAAATCGACCTCCGATGTATCGATCACCGCTTGTCTACACGTACCGGGGGATCGACAAGCCCTAAGTATAAGACAAGAGACAACAGATAGCTACAGACAGACAAATGGGGGAGTACAAGGAAACAATGAGAGAATATTGAGCAGCATAGTAGGCAATGATTTCAGCACACCAGCGGCCTAACTACTGTCAAGTTTTTTTTCTAGGCATCACGGTAAAGGAAAGTTTTAAAGAGGGCTCCAAACCTACAAAGCTTTATACAGACTTGCTTAAATTTATGCACTGCATTGATTTCATTTAGACTACCCACAGTGCATACATTTAAGCACGTGACTAAGTCTGTGCAGGATCAGGGCCTTACTTTGATCCACTGTAGAATGGCAACACTAAATATTAAGTCATGTGCCTTTTAAAAATATTTTAATCACTAGGACGAGTACCGGTTCTTCTGCTGATTAATATTGAAGGCCTGAACCTGCAGTGTTCTACCTCTGGGCAGGGCATGCCACTGCACTTGCCCAGATCCCCAGTAACTACAGAGGGGCTCTGCATAGACGCTACATTTGGTCTCTGCAACAGTTTCCAGGATCCGGGCCTAAGAGGTGTAAGTTTAAGTTGATTAGCTTTAAGGACAAACACCGCGATTTATTATTTGCATTTGAGAATTATAATAGCGAATCCTTTGGGAATTATTTTTCTATTAGACTCCGTTTTGCACCAATTCTGTAGTTTTCTTTTATTTATTTTTTTAAATTAATAGATTTCACAGCTGTTCATTCACTCCTAGCTTTCCCTTTCTATTTCCTGTTCTTATCTGTTATAAAACCATGTGCTGTTCATCCTCCCAGCCTACCACGAATGAAATGTTGTATGTCTTCAGGTTATTTTTGTATTGATCTCATTATTTTGCCATCTGCTAAATAAGCATTTTTATGATAGTTCAGATGTAGATCAATACTTCAGGTAATTGCTTCTCTCCGGACGGCCAGATGGATTACTAGCTTTAGGGATTAAAACACTTGACCTCCCCTCCCCCCCCCCCAAAAAAAATTAAAACAAAAACAAAACTCCTGTTTACATCCCAAGACATCAAGAAACAAAATCTGCCCATCTCACTTGGGCAAAACTCCCACTGAAACCAAATGGGAGCTTTGTCTGCGTGAGCCTGGCAAGATTTGATCCTAAGAGAGCACATGTAAGCACATACACATTCAAATAAATGCCTTTCACAGGGGACCTGATAGGCTTTTGCCTGTTATGTCCTGAGTTACGGCTCTGAAAGTTTACGGTGGGTCTTGCAGCAGCTGATCATGACACTAGCATCTAATCAGTACAACAAGCGACTATGTTATTCACACAGCTTTAGGGATTAGAGATGTCGACAGCTCTGGTAGAGAAAAGACCAAACTTGAGTCTTGGCAGGAAAGTAAAGAGGGAACTAGTGGGAAACAGTGTCTGGTTGTGCTTGTTTGTAATTCCTACCCATATCCTGTTAACATTGTTTGTTTATTATTTTAAAGGCATTTCGGTCACCTTCAGTACAGGATTTGAGGTGTTCTCCTTTTCTGTTTCACATAAATTGGGACAAAAAGAAAATATTGGAAGCCATCGCTACCTTATATCTTACATCATTTGACGGAATTGGCAACACTTAGTTAAGAGGCTATCATTAAACACCATGGTCTAGATTCCCATTTACACTAAGCCCCCTCTCTTCCCCCCCACTGCTCTGGCAGTTTAAATGTGCCATAAAGTGTGAATAAATTATTTACACTCGCTCCATGGGCCCTTTAGACTGCCATGGTGGTGTAAATGAGAAGCCAACTTTAGCCCTGTAGTAAGCAGGCACTACCTCTATTGGCTTCTGTGGATTGTGCTAAGGCATGATTTGGCCCAGTGGACTTGCATCTATAAAAATAAAGGCAGAATTTATGTTAACGTGGTTCCAAAGATGCAACCAATGGCAGAATTTTCCCTTGTTGGTACAATATATATAATTGCTATTATAGACGGTGAAATTCACCCCAGTGCAGAGAGTTTGTCCAAGGCCCTCTGTGATGCTTATCCTCTGTGGACGAGTGAGTTTGTGGAGAGAGGAGGCAGGCAGAGCGATAGCTTCCATGCATGGGTAGTAGAGATGGGTTCACAATGAGCTGGCACAGAGAGGAGCATTGAGCAGGAGGAGGCCACTGCATCTGTGTTCACATAGATCCAGGACCTAGTAACCCCGACATAGTGTGCATAAAGGGACAGCAACCACTATTCCAGCCCTTAACCGTGGAGGAGGCTGGAATACAGCCATGTGGCCTGTCCATGGATTGAGGTTGCCTTACACTCCTCCCATCATGTAGAGGTGATGCATGTGGGGGCCATGCAAGGTCACATCTCTCCCTCCCCCTGGATTTGCTGCTTGGCTTGTACTGAGCATGCTTATACGGACTGAGCATGCTCAGTAACATTGCTGAAGCCGGCTGCCCTCACTTTGCTCCCTCATTACCGGCAGGTACGGCTCGTCTCTGGATGAAGCCTGTTTCTGGGGCTTCATATAGGTAGAGATGAAACTCATTCATGGTGCACTGAGAAATCAATCCAGGGCTGTTCAGTCGGATCCCATACTGTAAATCAGTGCAGTAATTCCTCCCTGCATTGTGAATTCTTTCCTTGTTAATTTTTGGACACCTTAGAAAACTTAAGCAACTGATCGTTTAATTGTTTTGGTCCTGAATGTATTGTTTTTGCTATCACTTCCATTGGCGAACTGGGGACCCTTTCATGTGTTCAGGACTTTGCATTAGTTGTATTAGCTGCAGGGTAGTGGTGTGTGCCATAGCATATTCTTCTATGGGGTGTCGGAAGCAAAATCTGCCCTTCATGTGAACCTGGAAATGTGCTCACCACATTTTTACCCAACTGTTATCTGAGCTATTAATATGTCACTATGTGGACACGAAAGAGGCCATGGGGTGATATTTACAAAAGGTTCAATGCTTGCAGAAGACTCCTCATTGGGCTTTCATCGCTATCAGCCTAACAGCTAACCTTTGCTATTCTACCTTTGTTAAGGAAAGTCGGGCTAAGGTCCTGTTGCTTCTTTGCAACTGAGGCCTGGTCTACTGTTAAAAGTTTTGCTGGCATAGCTCTGTCATTTAGGAGTGTGGGGGGAAAAAATCACACACCCCAGCCAACATAGCTCCCCCCTAAGAGTTTAAGGGCAGAAGGGACCATCAGATCATCTAGTCCAACGGTAAATCACAGGCCATTTAAATTTCACCCCATATTGAGCCCAGTAACTTGAGACTAAAACATTTCAGTCTTCAGGAGACTAAACTATTGTGTGCCACAGGCTTGAGGCCCCTGCGATGACAGGGAATTGATTAGGTAAAATATGCCCAGATGTTCCCAGCAGGCGATCAACAGTCCATGCTGCAGAGGAAGGCAACCCCCCCCCCCAAGGTCCTGACAATTTGGCCTGGGGGAAAATTCCTTCCTGGCCCCAATTCTGGTGACCAGCTTGAACCTGATCATGTGAGCAAGAGACACCAGCCAGGCATCTAAGAAAGATGATTGTCTGTGCTACCTCAGAGCACTGGTCCATCTGGTCTGGTGTTCCCTCGCCAGCTGTGGCCAATCTCTGATGCTGCAGAGGAAGGTGTGGTTTTTTTTAAAAAAAGCCCTCCAAAATGCATCTGGCCAGTTGTGCATTGGGGAAAATAATTCCTGCAGGTAACCAACTTAAGCCTGAGATTTATGGCAGTTGTTGTTATAATACAGAGCTGCAGGTGTTAGCAGCATCATGTTGAGGTCAGTGCAGAACTTCCTGTTCTCTCCATGACCTGTGAAAGAAATGATGAACAACATTCACAGATTCAGATTTCAAGGCCAGAACGGCTAGATCAGGGGTAGGCAACCTATGGCACGTGTGCCGAAGGCGGCACGCGAGCTGATTTTCAGTGGCACTCACACTGCCCGGGTCCTGGCCACCGGTCCGGGGGGCTCTGCATTTTAATTTAATTTTAAATTAAGCTTCTTAAACATTTTAAAACTATATTTACTTTACACACAACAATAGTTTCGTTATATATTATAGACTTATAGAAAGAGACCTTCTAAAAACGTTCAAATGTATTACTGGCACGCGGAACCTTAAATCAGAGTGAATAAATGAAGACTCGGCACACCACTTCTGAAAGGTTACCGACCCCTGGGCTAGATGGTCATAGTGGTCCTGACTGCCTGCACACACAGGCTATAAAATTTCTCCCAGGGACTGTATTACAAAATATTCTTTAGAAATCTGTCTAATCTCATTTTGAAGACTCCAGGCTATGCTGGCAAAAGCCCTAGCGTAGATGCAGTTATACTGTCAAAAACGTCCTTTTACCAATATAATTTATTTAATATGGGGAAATGGTTTAAGCTATACTGGCAGAAATAACTCTTTTGCTGGTATAAGTTGCATGTCCACTAGGAGGGTTTGCTGGTATAGCTATATAGTCTGCTGTCTTGTCACGAGGAGGAAGAATCTCCCAGCATCTGGGCAAATGGGTTTCAAACGCAGAAATCAGATTTATGAGTAAAAAATGTCCTGTCCTTAGTTAAATTTAGTTGCTTGTCCACTATATGGTACTTGTACACTTGCAATTCTGTCATCATGGCTGGATTTAAAATATCTATTTTTGTGAGCAGATTAAAAGAAATTGTAATGATCAGCTGGGGTTAGACAAAATATTAATTAAACCCAGGAAGGTCTATTCATATAATTATCTGGGGAGGGCAAGACAATTTTTTAATTTTTTTTATTTTTAAATTGCAGCAAGGGAGGTTTAGGCTGGACATTAGGAAAAACTTCCTAACTGTCAGGGTGGTTAAGCACTGGAATAAATTGCCTAGGGAGGTTGTGAAATCTCCATCACTGGAGATTTTTAAGAGCAGGTTAGACAAACACCTGTCAGGAATGGTCTAGATAATACTTAGTTCTGCCATGAGTGCAGGGGACTGGACTAGATGGCCTCTCGAGGTCCCTTCCAGTTCTATGATTCAAAAACTAGAAACGAAGTCTTTGTATCATCCTATGCAGTGTAGTTGTAGCCATGTCAGTCCTAGGATAGTAGAGAGAGGTGGGTGAGGTGTAATGTCTTTTATTGGACCAACTTCTGTTGCTGAGAGAGACAAGCTTTCAAGCCACACAGAGCTCTTCTTTGGGTCTGGGAAAGGTACTCTGAGCATAGGGTGACCAGATGTTCTCATTTTATAGGGACAGTCCCAATATTCGTGGATTTCTTATATAGGTGCCTATTACCCTGTCCCGATTTTTCACACTTGCTAGCTGGTCACCCTATCTGAGCATAGCAGCTAAATGGAAAATGGAACAGATTTTTTAGCATAAGTTGTTAGCACATATTCTAAAAATCTAAGGGACCATTCAAGATAGAGTGGCCCGATAATACATCTGCAATCATAGGACAAAAGGGGGGGGGGGAGGGGAGGGGAATGGGTTACAGATTGTTGCAATAATCCATAAATCCAGTGTCTCTGTTCAGTCCATGATTTTTAGTGTCTAGCAGAGTAATGAATTTAAGCTCCCAGGCTTGACTTTTGAAAGTGTTTTGCAGGTTGACTGTGAGGATGACTGATAGGTCAGATGTAGAGTGATCCCTTTGCGAAAAATGTTCACCCACAGGCAATAGGCTGTTTTTGTCTTTTACCATTTTCTTGTGTGAGTTCATTCGAGAGAGTCGGGTTTCATCCACATAGTTGTTGTTGGGGAATGTAGTGCACTGGATGAGGTGCACCACACGGTGTGATAGGCATGTGTAGAATCCATGGATCCTGCAAGGTGTGTTGAGGGGCGGGGGGAGTGATCATAATAGCAGCAGAGCTATATCTGCAGGTTTTGCATCTGTTCTGGCAGGATCTGGTGCTGCTTTGAGTTGGTTTGTCCTGGTCTGTGGGGAGCTTGGAGAAGTTAGGGGAAGGCGGGGGTTGTTTGAAGGCCAGAAGAGGAGGGTTCAGGAAAGATTTCTCTCAGGATGGCGTCCCTATCAAGTATGGATTGTAATTGTTTGGTGTGGCATGGTAGGGGACAAGTAGGGGTGTGTGATGGGAGGGGTTTTATTTCTATATTGAAGCAGGTTCTCTCAGGTATTTGGGTAGCCTGTCCCATAATACGATCTACTTCTCTGGAGTGTCCTAGGTTGGTGAAGACGGTTTTGAGCATGTTCAGGTCTATATCCCAGACTTTCTCCTCAGAGCATATTCTACGGTGTCTGAGTGCCTGGCTATAGATAACAGATTTCTTGGTGATTTCTTGGGATGGTTACTGGATCTATGAAAGTAAGTATGGGGATCCATGGGCTTCTTGTGCATGGTATAAGGACATCTTGTTAAAATACTGTAAGTTTTTAGTTTGTTCCTTGAAATTCCCTATCCAAGAGAATACAGTGAATAGAAATTGCCTTTGGTTCAAAGTCTGGGTTTCGCTATATTAAGTCTTGTAGCTTTGGTAAAGAAGGCATTTGCTGGTCTGTTGAACACTCTTAAGGTTGAATATTTTGTAAAGCAGCAGGAATAAAAACAAATGCTCAGAATTTCAATAAAAATGATTCCACAAAACTTAAATAAAAGTACTGAATGCCTTGACAAGAATTTGTCACCTGGGGATCTGGCCCAATATTTACTCTGGTATGGCTCTTGCTCCCTATGACATCTGAAGACTAGGGTGGGGGAGAAATGCAGTCCTGTGATGCATCTTAGGTAGAGCTACTCAAGTAATTGGATGTTCACTTTCCAATCTGTCGAAATCTGAAATGTTTCGAGCAGCTCTGTAACTGGTTATAAAATGGGGCAAAAATGTTAACAGTGCATATTTTTGAAATCTTTTTACCATGAAACAGTTCTCTCTTCCATGCTTTTAGAGGATTTTCAACTGTCCAGTGAAATTAAGTGGAGAAAATGTTGGACTCCTTATTTCTTTAGGTTAAATATTTCTCCATTTAACTTCTATGTAGCTTCTCTTGTATGTGAAAAAGGAAACAATGACCCAAGTGCATAAGATCAAGAGTTACAAATAGGAATATTTATGTAAGTGTTGTGAAAGTAGAGAGAAGTTTTAAGATGTTTGCATTAAATAACAGATTATATATTGCACATTTTATTTTAGGTGGTTGATAGCCAGGCTTACCAACCATATCCCATGACCTGAAAGGTCACAAAATATTTGCAGACGTAGTACTGTTTTCAGAAGACCAGTACACTTCTTTAAAATAAATTTTGTTCCTGTAGTCAGTCAAATTCTGTAAGACCCACTCAAGTTCTCATCATACTTATTTGGTCAGATAGTTACTACCACCCACTTAGGCATTTTACTTTCATAAGTAAAAGCACTTTTGATCTATAATGACCTCCTGCTTAGCCTGCTTAATCAATCATCTGAATTAATTAAAAAGATCCCCTCAGCTCACTTTTACAATCAGTCTGGTAATCAAGAACTTCTGCAGGAAGCCATAACTTTTAGTTTTAAGTACCTCTGAAATGAAGTTCTCATGGATTAGTTAAATCTCTGGACAGAAAGAGGAGCTGGAAGAGAAAGATAAAACTTTCAGAATTCCAAATAAGAAATTAGAATGATACTGGTAAATCACCAGAAGGATAAAGTATTTAAACATGGAACACAGTGAAGACAACAGTCATTCTATCAAAGGCAATACTTCCTTGCTGGAATTCGGCCATTGAGAATTATAAATGAAGAGATTATGTAGCTGACCCTGTGACAATTTCTGCTTCAATATGACTATTGCTCTCTCAGTAGATCAAGGAAATTTGGTTCTATTTTTTTAAGGAAAAAGGAGCCCTGTCTAAGGAAGCTGAAAGTCTGATTTACCTATGAATGGTGTCTTTATGGATGGATTATTACGTTTTCTGGCAAAGGGTAAGTGTCAAAGTCAAATGAAAGCCTGATGCTACAGTAGGTAGGTAGGGAAAGTTGTAAGTTTTGGAGCTGTTAAATTTGAGTCCTGTGGTGGTGATGGTTATGAAAGGCCATTTGGGAACAATTAATTTCTAAGTATATTTGTCACCTGTAATCATTTCAAGGCTCAATTTTCAAATCTGAGTGACTCAGATTGGACACATAAATGCACATTTTAGAGCTTGAGACTAGGTGGGTGAGGTAATATTTTTTACTGGGCCAACTTCTGTTGGTGAAAGACACAAGCTGTTGAGCTTCACAGAGCTCTTCTTCAGGTCTGGAAAAGGTAACCAGAGTGTCACAGCTAAATACAAGATGGGATAGATTGTTAAGAATAAGGGGTTAACACATGTTGCAAGAAACTACTTAAAATGAAGTGGGCAATTAACACCTCTGCAGCCATAGGACAAAGGAGGATTAGTAGGTTACAAATTGTTGTAATGAGCCATAAAACCAGTGTCTCTGTTGAGACCATGACTTTTACTGTCTCGCAGAGTAATGAATTTAAGNGCGTAGCTGAAGTCGCGTATCTTAGTTCGATCCCTGCCCCTAGTGTGGACCAGCCCCATGACTTTTACTGTCTCCCAGAGTAATGAATTTAACCTCCCAGGATCATCTTTTGAAAGTGTTCTGCAGGAACCTTCTGCAGGTTTCCTTTGAGGATGAGACTGATAGGTCAGATATGGAGTGATCACTTTGTGAAAAGTGGTTGCCCACAGGTGATGTGGTGTTTTTGTCTCATCATTTTTCTGTGTGAGTTCATTTGAGAGCGTAGTGATTGTCTGGTTTCACCACATAGTTGATGTTGGGGCATTTGATGCACTGGATGAGATATGTCACATGTTGTGATAGGCATGCATATTACTCATGGATTTTGAAAGATGTTTTGTGGGGGACATTGATCATTGTAGCAATGGAGAAATATCTTTAGTTAACAACTAATATGCTGCCAATAGTAATAGTTGAACCTTGAAGACATTAGGCATTCTGTTCAGATAAATACTTCAGAAAATGGGTTGAGCCAAACCTCCTTCAGTCATCAAAAACAGGCAAAAATCTTGCAAGAAGAAGGTTCTNGTCACAGAATGGAGATTCGGAATCACATGGGCAGGTCACATGCCCATGCATGACTCAGGACTGCAGGTAGCAGCCATTACCCACATGCTGCCTTGAACGTCCTCAGGTAGACTTCTAATGTGGATTGGAGTCTTCCAAGCTCTTTTGTCTGTTAAGTGCCCCCTGACTGAACACCTAATTTGCACATTCCTTTCCCAAGAAGTCACCAAATGTTCTAACTGAGGCCCCTTAGAAATCAGGCAATCATACAGCCAATGTTCATAACTTTGAACACACAAATGGTGCCTGCATACAACTAGGGTGAACATAACCAGTAGATCACAACCTTTACATAGATGTGTTACATGGCCTATGTAGCAAAACCCTATTCCAGTTATATTATACATACATTTATGAGCCCCTTTATGGGGTACACTGTCACACAGAGATATGTAAAAAGAAAAAGTAATGAGTGTCTGGATTTTACAGAACCTCAAAAGAAAAAAAAAATCACTTTGGGTGAACGTTCAAGTCAGTTCTTACCGTATGCAAACCAGCATGCACATTTCTTAATTTTCAAGCATTTGTTTCCTTAATCTGACCTTTGTGACAGCAAGAATTTTCATGTCCATTCTCATGAGAATATTGAATAGAAGCACTGGCTTATATTAGCATGATGTCTCCCGCACAAGCTCAACTATGAAATCAGGACTGGTGATTTAACACATGTTCCCATCCCTGAAAGTGTCTGCGCATCTAGCCCCAAATGGCTCTTCCTACCAGGAGGGACCCCTTCATCCACCAACTGTGCAAAGCCATAATTGGAAGGACCTCCTACCAAAATGAAAATAGTTAAAAATAACTAAGAAAAAGTAAGAAAAAAATAATAAAAACCACGATAACCAACAAGGAGATAATGAATTTGCAAACCTCTTCTTCCATTGCCACAGTGATCTAAGTGCTTGCATAACAGTACTTGATGGTCCTAGCTATAGAATCTTACAACCCGGGGCAGGAAGCCGTGGTTGGGCCCTCATGTGCATGGCTGCTGTGTACCGGGCACACACATACACGTGGTATCCTAGTAGCATCAGCGTTTGTGTCATGGCTGGATACCATGGGTGAGAGCAGGAAGTAACCTGCTAGCAGCAGACACTGCTGCTGGCACAGTACTCCTGTGATTTTAATTGCCTTAGAAATTAGAATGTAATTTTCATAGAATGAAATAACTTGGCGTCTGATCGTGTTCCAAAGGGAAAGTCAGAGAGAGAAAGATCCCAGTTTTCTTTTCAACAGGCTGCAGCCAACAAGTTCTACAGATTCTGGCCTTGTTTCAGAGGGAATGCCCTAGACCAGGGGTCGGCAACCTTTCAGAAGTGCTGTGCCGAGTCTTCATTTATTCACTCTAATTTAAGGTTTCACGTGCCAGTCATACATTTAAAGATTTTTAGAAGGTCTCTTTCTATAAGTCTATAATATATAACTAAACTATGGTTGTATGTAAAGTAAATAAGGTTTTTAAAATGTTTAAGAAGCTTCATTTAAAATTAAATTAAAATGCAGAGCCCCCCGGACCGGTGGCCAGGACCCGGGCAGTGTGAGTGCCACTGAAAATCAGCTCGCGTGCTGCCTTCGGCACGCGTGCCATAGGTTGCCTACCCCTGCCCTAGACTTCTTTCACAGTCCAGGCTGTTCAACTCTTGTCTACCATACTTATTGCTAGTTGAGCACCTACATGTCAAGGGGAATTCACAGCATCTTTGCGCAGCGAGGTAGATGCGCAGCTCTTAAAGCCAAGTCTGAGAATATATTTTATGCAGTTTTATTCTTGGATGAACCAGAAACCACTGGTGTGAAAAGATTAACACATTCAGTTTGTGGGGACCACGCTGTACATTGTGACATTTTTGGCTTATTTTTTTATAAATCATTAAATCTGGAAGTGCTTTGTTATCATTCTGCTAGTCTCCCTAGAGAGAAAAGCCACTGCATTCATCAAGGCAAAAATAATGATGTAAAATTCATGAAGTGACTACTGAACAGAAGAATTTCCACTAGCTTATTTTCAAACATAGCGAGGATGAGCATTTGCAAGCACTATTACACAAAACTTTCCTATGCTCGTATTGCACAAATTATACATAGCTTGAGTCTCTTTCAAAGTGAAGAAAAGATTGCTGTTTCTCACTTGGGTTTATGTAAGCATCCACATGAGACATAAACCCCTACTGGTACCAGGATTAATAAAATCAGAGTTCTGTTTGGGATTTAATTGCATGTAGTCTTTTTTATTAATAGTAGTGAGACTTTTTAATGTTAAAAATGCATTATCTAAAACATATAAATATTCAATAGCAAGGGAGCAACTTAGAAAGCAGTGATGCTGATAAAGACTTCCATGTTATATTGTACAACAAATTAGAGGAACTTCAAGGAAGACCAACACAAGTTAAGGGGCTGGAGTGGTTGACTTATGAGGAAAGATTAAAAGGGGGTAAATATCTATACTTGGCTAAACAATTACTACACGGTACGTAACGAATCTGAAGAGTGAAAATGCCAAGAGCTAAATTCATCTACAGAGTTTTGGGGTGGGAATAGGGGCTGTTGGTGCCAGTCATCAAAGACCCAAAAGAGAGCATAGGGGTATGTATGCATTGATTCAGTATGTCCCTTAGGCACTCTAAGCTGGTGGTTTTCAACCTTTTTTCATTTGCAGCCCCCTTAAAAAATTTCAAATGGAGGTTCAGACCCCTTTGGAAATCTTAGATATAGTTGGCGGACCCCCATGATCTGTGGATCACAGGATGAAAACCACCGCTCTAAGCCTATTGGTCTCCTCCTGATTTCAGGGCCAAGAAACTCTGGATCTGGTCTCCAAAGTGCAAGTCGAGGTTAGGTTAGTGCAGGGGTTCCCAAATTTAGTTCGTGGCTTGTTCAGAGTAAGCCGCTGGTGGGACTCGAGACACTTTGTTTACCTGAGCATCTGCAGGTACAGCCGCTCACAGCTCCCAGTGGCTGCGGTTTGCCGTTCCCGGCCAATGGGGGCTGCGAGCAGCCGTACCTGCGGATGCTCAGGTAAACAAAGCGTCTCGCGACCCGCCAGGGGCTTACCCTGAACAAGCCGCGAACCAAGTTTGGGAACCCCTGGGTTAGTGCAAGGATTTGCTTGCAAAACGCTAAGTGTTAAAATTCACCAGAATATACAATTACTGGAGCCTGGTGCTCTGCAGACATGGAGTTTATTTTCCCAATTCTCTTTTAGAAAGCTTGCTTTAGTTGTTGGGAAATACACACAGACCCTAGAACAATTGGTGGGCTTCACTACTGTAGCCAGAGACCAGCTATGAACTGAACAGCCTTTTATCTAATTAGCCAGTTACCTTTGAGGTGTCTCAAACAATCTTCTTGTTAACCTTCTCGCTGATCCTCAGGTCACCTCTGTGCATAGTGGTGTAGTCATGGTAGAGTGATGCTGGTTATGTTTCGGGGGTGTGGGGAAAATTTTGTTTTGCTGGCTTGTGCAAAAAATGCTGAGCAGACTTTGACAATGCAGAGAGACAATAAATAATAACTAGCCATCACGTATAGCCTCCAGCTAAAACCTCTCCAGCACATCATCAGCGATCTACAACCTATCCTGGAAAATGATCCCTCACTCTCACAGGCCTTGGGAGGCAGGCCAGTCCTCGCTTACAGACAGCCCCCGAATCTGAAGCAAATACTCACCAGCAACTACATACCACACCACAGAAACACTAACCCAGGAACCAATCCCTGTAACAAACCCCGTTGCCTACTCTGTCCCCATATCTACTCTAGCGACACCATCAGAGGACCCAACCAAATCAGCCACACCATCAGGGACTCATTCACCTGCACATCTACTAATGTGATCTATGCCATCATGTGCCAGCAATGCCCCTCTGCCATGTACATTGGCCAAACCGGACAGTCTCTACGTAAAACAATAAATGGACACAAATTAGACATCAGGAATGGTAACATATAAAAGCCAGTAGGAGAACACTTCAATCTCCCTGGCCATTCAATAACAGATTTAAAAGTAGCCATCCTTCAACAAAAAAACTTCAAAAACAGACGTCAAAGAGAAACTGCAGAGATACAATTCATTTGCAAACTTAACACCATTAATTTGGGTTTGAATAGGGACTGGGAGTGTCTGGCTCACTACAAAAGCAACTTTCCCTCTCTTGGTATTGACACGTCCTCATCAATTATTGGGAGTGGACCACATCCACCCTGACTGAATCGGCCTTGTCAACACCGGTTCTTCACTTGTAAGGTAACTCCCTTCTCTTCATGTGCCAATATATTTATGCCTGTGTCTGTAATTTTCACTCCATGCATCTGAAGAAGTGGGTTTTTACCCATGAAAGCTTATGCCCTAATAAATCTGTTAGTCTTTAAGGTGCCACCAGACTCGTCATTGTTTTTGTGGATACAGACTAACACGGCTACCCCTCTGATAATAAATAATACATTTTAAAAAAAAATCTGCCATGGCTTTGTGTAATTAACTGAGACTACTTGCCTTAATTTTGCATTATTTGTCATCATCTCAGTCCACTGTGGCACTGTTGTGTATGTCTAACTTTTAGAACTGTGATTCAAACCTCTCACCTGTTTTGTGACACAGGGTGACTTCTTCTTGTTATTGCTAAGGGCCAAGTAATGCCTTAGAGCAGTCAGAGAGATCTTCCCTGAAACTTTGCCGCGGAATCTATATAAAGATCTGTTGTGAATTGCTTTGGCCCTGATCCAGCAAAGCAGCAGGTGTGTAACTTTAAGAACTTGTCTTCAATGGGATATTGATGTCAATAGGAATGCTGAGAAACTTCTAGTTATGCATATGATTAAGTGCTTTGCTAGAATGAGGTCTTAGCTTCGAAGGCAAATTTTAACATAAATCGTCACTCTATTTCTCTTTTCTTTTATTTATTATCAATTATTTTAGAGTGAAGTAAATTAAAAACCTCATTTATTTACCAATCTATCAAAGACTTCTGTGAATAAAAGCCTCAGGAAAAAAAATGTAAATATCTCAATAATATATCTTGATGTAAATATTTAGCTCCTTATATCCTTAAGA
Source organism: Platysternon megacephalum (assembly GCA_003942145.1). Classification (NCBI taxonomy): domain Eukaryota; kingdom Metazoa; phylum Chordata; order Testudines; family Platysternidae; genus Platysternon; species Platysternon megacephalum. Next base: position 3,541,288 of record QXTE01000065.1, on the reverse strand, counting down.
AGCATGAGTAACTACAGGATGGGTTGATTTAGATCAGAGTGATTTAAATCAACAGGGAGGAAACCTTGATTTAAAGAATAGATTTTAATTATTCTTTGTATTTGTGCTTTTTAGTTATTTTCTTAAAGAAAAGTGGATTCTTATTGGTTGGTATCCATTAGACATTTGCAAGTATAAACTTTACACTAAATTTGGTGCTTCTTTTTGCTAACCAGGAGGATACGGTATATCTATACACATTTAAACAGTTATGTAGCTTACTTTGCATTTGTTCAGATTCTTAATTTTTATATTTTTTGAATATTTTAGAAAATGGTGAATGATACATCTTATTTACTAGATTATGCTTCATTTTTTACTTGTGATTTGCATCAAGCTCTCTTTGAATGGAAGTACAAATTCAATTACAAATACACAAAAACTGCATTTTCCACCGTTAAATTAAATAAATCTACCTTTAAATGTGCTGGAAACACAAGACAAAACGTTTATCAAAACATGTTTTGGATTTAAAACTAACTGATCAATTAAACAAAGAAAGTTAGTAAATTGAACTGATTATTTTTTGTCACCATGTCCTTCAAGATTTTAGAACTAGTAGATCTCATCCTCTCAAACATAGCTGTTATTCATAGATTGGAAAAGGAAAACAAGCTGTCCTGCTTTTTCAACTCTCAATTGGTTTCTTAACTTTGAATGACTAGTAATTTAACTGATCCAGTTGAATAATCTGAAGTGAAGAAAATATTCTTTCTGTATCTGCAGTAGAGGTTACTGCTGTCAAACACCATTTTAAGATTCAATAACTTCTCGTTTTAGGTGCTTAGTCAGTGACTTCCACCAGTTCAGTGGTCTGACTTTCTTTAAAACTTGGTAGCAAACATGCTATTTAATATTATTTTTTTGAATTTCATTTAAATAATTTCAATAGATTATAATAAATTGATGCCTAACATATATTGCCAATTTCCAATTTAATATTAAATAGATTTAGTTTTAAAAAACGAACTTGTATTTAAGTAAAAAAACATCCAATTTAAATAAAATATGTTTTTTTAATCCTTGACTTTTATCCACCCTGACTATGCCTGACTTTCATTAGCTTCAGGTAGTGCTTGAGAATAGATGGCCAGGCATAAAATAGCCTTCTATTCCTGAAGGCTAATATTCAGAAGCCAGAAGTAAGGTCACTTTGTGGTTGAACAAATGTAAAATTTACCATATGATTTCATTCGTTGTATCTAAGCAGTAGAAAATGATACATGTTTTCCAGGACTGGCTTTGCCCTAACTAATGTTTCCTCAGACATTTTAGTGTAGGAGATTATTTCCATCATTCCTTATCAAAGTCTGCCCTGGGCCACAGATGGCTCTTCAGTCTGACACAGTTTAAGTCTCATCAGTTTCCATAGCCAATGGTACAAAAGGAGGCAATATAGCCAGCATCACATCCAACTTCCTTTATTTTCCCTAATCCTATGGGTCAGGTACCATTTGGCTGCTAATGGAACACAGCCTTCAGTGTGAGATTGAGCAAGCCTTGAACCCACAACTTCCAGGATTGTAGTCAAGCGGTTTAATCACTCAGCCACTGCACCTCTATTGTTCTTTGTAATAAGGAATTTTTCTGACCTGTTACATTCAAATTTGTATGACTAGTTGTGTAAAAATATCGTAAGGATGGGATGTATTCAGTAATTGCCATGTAATTGAGGGAAATGTCACCATTGCTATGACATGGTTTTAATGACACCTGGGAGCAAAATGTGTAATGTTTTGGGCTTCGGTTAATCATTCCCACAATCAGGGCCGGCTCTAGGCACCAGCAAACCAAGCACGTGCTTGGGGCGGCACATTTTCAGGGGCAGCATTCCGGATTTTTGTTGTTGTTTTTGTTGTTGCTTCCGGCGGCAAAAGCCTAGAGCCGGCCTTAGCAGCAGCAACGCATGGTGCGCACAGGGCGCCCTGGGGCCGCTGCGGTTTGCGCCGCGGGGGAGCAGCGCCCGCACGTGGTGGCTGGGCCGGGCAGGCTCCAAGCAGGGGAAACTCGGGCTGGGGGCCACCCCGCGGGGCACAGGGAGCCACCTGCAGTTGCCGCAGGGCAGCCGCCCCCCAGCGCCGCAGCCAGGGCTGGGCGAAGCAGCCCGAGCTGTCCAGGGACTGCGGCAGGGCGGCCAGAAGCAGCAGCGGGGCCATAGAGGGCGGGGCGCTGCCATGCGGGGCCCACGTCCTGCTCTCCGGGGCTCCGCCCCCTCCGGGGCTACCCTGCCCCGGCTCCTCAGCCCCCTGTCGGGGCGGTCCCCCGGCTCTGCCCTCCCGGGTCCGGCCGGCCCTGGAGGCGGGAGCCCCGGCTGGAGGGACCCTGGGCTGAGGCGCGGCCCGGGAGCCCCGCTGCTTACCCCAACCCTGCCAGCGCCGGACCGGCTGGAGGTGAGGAGGGAGTGGGCGGAGTCAGCACTGGTGGGGGGGAGCCCAGGGCTGGGGCAGCAGGGGGTGCGGGTGGGGTGGGATGAGGGGAG